>JAAALK010000085.1:37705096-37880994 GCA_019279435.1 Zizania palustris | reverse complement strand
GCTGTGGTCTGTGGAGGGCTGCGGAAGGGATAAGGTAGAGAACAAATTTAGCAATTTCCACTCTACGGTTTTGAGGTATTGCACAATACTGTATATTATAAATTAATGTGTTTGTTCTTTGCATGTAGGTATAGCAGCACCACAAATCATGGTAAAACTATAATTTCTCAAGGTGAACACATTATTTAGTACTTAGTAATAATGTCAAATGCCCCCATTATTTTAGTATATATCACTATTATTTTTAAACAGATTTTAAGTAACGGTATTCTTTGGTGCATTTTGTAATGTACAGATTATGGAACAAAATGACATGCTCGCTATGAATGTGATATCACGACACAATAAACCAAAGAAATCAAACACAATTCAAGTTGTGCCTAGAGGTAAGTGTTTTAATATTTATTTTATTGTATCTTCTTTTGTTTTGCTTTGATATAATTTATTTATTTAAAACATATTTGTTGTAGACTATATGTGTACCAAAGAAGATGAAAAGATTAATGAATATTTGAAATCATTGCCGGGAAAAAAAGTTTTGGTAGATATCAACAGCGCGTGGTTAAATAGACATGATATGGAGTGTATTTTTCGTGATGACATGCAGATGAATGGAGAAGTGAGTATATGTATGAAGTATATATATAATTTAGGATGTTGTTTGTCTACTAATTGGTGAGGACATCACTTCACATGATACACACACGCACCAACATGATACTCACATGCACCATCAACCTACAATTAAATTACAGGGACCAATCATACGCGCCCGTGCCCGTCGCTTGAACCATGAGGTTAATTCTTTCCTTAGCAACTATGTTAATATTTGTTTGGATGGGATGCTACTGAATACTAGTGATATTTTGTTGCTTAGGAACATGGGAGATGGAATAGGAGAGTTGGAGTTGAAGACGGAGTCGCACGGATGATTTGAAGTCAAGAATTCACTAGTTCGGACTACATCAACCACCCTGCACCAAAATGGGCGTAACTTCCTCATACGAAGTCCGATTGGCGCGTTCTTGGACTTTTTGGAAAGCCGAGGAGAAGACGGATCATTTGCCATTGGTTTCACCTCATTTGGAGTCCAGAGTCGTCCTGTGTGTTTGAAACAGTCCTGCGTGACAGAATTGGGCCGAGTTAGACTTTGTACTGAGTTGGCCCATAGTCTGAGTCTGTTCGCCTTCTACTGAGTCTGTTCGCCTTCTACAGGCTGCCCACGCCTTATGTACTCACGCCAGCCGCCTTTAGGGTTAGGTTTTGCTTTGTTTGCATCTACACTTGTTTGTTTAGATCCCGCCCTTTGCACTGGACCGATTGACTGCTGCATCGGTGTTTGTGAAACCTCACCTTATCATCGTTTGTCTGTGATTTGGCATTCGACTTGTATACTTCTTGTTCTTGCTTGTGTTCTTGGGTTCGCTTGCAGGAATTAGCCTTCGTGGCGAGGTCAATCGCGTCCTGCGTGATTGATAACCAACGGAGACAGTGGTGTAACGATTGCAAGGTTTTGATCCGCCGGACCGGAGCCTTGGATCGCCAACGTCGAGATTCTCCACCAATCCAAGTTATCCTTACCTAACGGAAGTTCGGGACCAATCCCCCATTACTAATTGTATTCTTTTCTTACAAATAGGTCCTCAGTTCTTATATTCATTGTATAAGGGATGAGGAGCATTTACTTCATAGAGAAGATGGAAAGGTTTTTTTGGAGAACACGTATATTTCGAGCCTACTTAAGCATGATGGTGACCCTGACGTGGTCTTAAATTATAAGGATGATGATGATCTAGGTAAAAGAGTGGAGACATATTTGCAAGCTGATATGGTAAACCTATATCTCAGTTCATTTATACTGAAATAAAATCTATCATTGTATAATGTTAATGTATAAATGTTAATGTTTATTACAGGTCTTTATTCCGATTAACATACAAATTTTTCACTGGTACCTGGCAGTGATTAATGCAAATAAAAGTGAGGTACATATTCTTGATTCAATGGGACTAGAAATAAGAGACCGTAGAGATCTCGAAACTACAGTAAGTAATTATTGTTTATTATAGATTTTTCTTACTATGGTTTTTTTGTTATTATATTATTGTTATTAATTAATATTGTAATGCTATACATTTATCAAAATAGTTGAAAGGGCTAGAGAGACAGATCAAGCTTGTAGCAGAACATAAATTTTTTAATCAAGATAAGTGGCCAAACCACGATGTTGCATCATGGCCGGTTGTAGAGAAGATCACGGAGCAAATGCAAACAGATGGGTACAGTTTACGTGGCTTATAACTTACAAAATTGTTTGATTTTATTTCTACATATGTTGTACTAACTAATCATTTTTATTTTAATTGGTATATATAGAGTATCATGTGGTCTGTGGATGATAAACTACATGGAATATTGGACTGGATCTTGCTTATCCGATAATGTAACCCAGGTAAATTAAGAAATATCATATTTCATGGTATGTATATTTATAAACTTGCATTATGAATGTTTCTTTAGATATTACACTATTTTGCAGGATGATATAATAAATTTTAGATTTAAGCTGCCCTCTATCCTATGGGAGTCCAAATTAAATACATATAAAGGACAACAACAAACATAATCCAAAATTGAAGATATAGAGGGTTCCAGTGATGTTGAGATTATTGAAACTCCGTTTAAGTCAGCTAAACTGTCATATGTATCAAATACAAAGAAAGAACAACAAGATCCTGAACAGAAGAATGAAGATACAAAGGGTTCTGCTAAAGTTGATCCTAAAGTTGATATTATTGAAGAACAGAAGAATGAAGATACAGAGGGTACAACTAAAGTTGATCCTAAAGTTGATATTATTGAAACTTCGTTTAAGGTACCTAAACTATCATATGCATCAAATGAGTTTAAATTGGATGTATCTCCATGTGTTTTTTCCAAGAAAATAAGAATAATTTCGTCAGCCACCGAAGAATTGGTGCGTGCATTACGCACGTACATCATTTCGATAGACAACAAATACTTACAGTAAGTACTTTTTATTTAGTACAATGATATGTTAGTTTAACTTTATCACATATGAGTCTGCTTTAACGAAAGATATGTTAATCATTTAATAGGAAAGAATGGATACGAAGCAGTAAGCCTTATCCAATTTCTATAAGTATCCAGAAAATCATGGACATATTAGACACAAATAAGCCGATGGATATTGATTATTTTAATCTGGCTGTTCGGATGTTTGCATGTGATGAGGCCTTGTTGTGGTGTGAAGACAAATACCACTACATGGATCTACAATTTATTGTAAGTCATATAATACTTATTTTATATGTAATAATATAATATCACAATTATTGTGTTCATATTCATAATAACAATATTTTTTGATCAAAAACAGACCATATCCGATTTTATTCGAGACCCTCTCCGTAAACCCAAACTAGATGTTACTCGGTTGGCAAAATTGTTTGAATGTTGGCCTGATATGGAGTACAATATTTCAGATTGCAGCGATGTAAGTTATTATCCTTTGTTACATACATTATAATCTTCATATTGTAGTTGTATTTATTGCCCTTATATGAAAGGCTATATGAAAGGCAGCAAGTATAAAATAGTGTGTATAAATTATATGTACTCTTGTTTCTCCTTTTATTTTCTACAAAATCATATTTATAATGTGTACTCCCATGTTTAATTTCCTAATTCAATGTTATTTCGTGGTTATTAATTTATAGTAGCGTACGAAATTTTTATTGTTGAGTTTGTCATTTTGTAACTATATATCAATGATTATTTTTTACAGATTATAATACCTTACTCTTTCATGGAACGTCACAAACTATTCATCATTAAAATAAAGGCTAGAAAGGTCATTATAATGGATCCATTGCCTGTACCTACGGGGGTTAAGGTTTTTCATCCAACCGTGCATTATACCTACACACTGCTGAATATTGCTTATAATATGAAACTTGCCATGAATTTAGCCAATCCTGAATGGAACGACGATGTATATAAATGGCATCGCGTATTACCAACATGGGTCCCAAAAACATTTGACTGGTAATTGCCTCCAAATATAAATATCTAATTAATTTAATTATTACTTATGTTCAATAACATGTAATATTAATATGTCTTTTGTAGTAATTTAACAGGATATCTGGTTATCAATTATATGCGCGCATCGAATGGTATAAGATTATCATTAATTAGCACAGTGAGTGCCTACATCTTTATATTTGTCTCATAATATTCTATATTACTGTTTTTTTGATAATTATATGTCAAATGAGAATGTCTTGAGAACAAAGTTTCTTGTAGAAATACTGAAGTACGCTGAGAATGAATGCAAAGAGAACATTCCTGAAGTAATTCAAGAAATTCTAAAGCGTGTTGAAATATTTCAATTTGTATAGCACTTGAGTGCTTTTAAAGGGATTTATACATTTGTTTCATCTTTAAGTGAAATATATCTGCATATCACTCTCTATCCTCTCTGAACAACCTTTGCATTGTCAATAATTGGAGCTCCCAATCTACTTAAGAGAGTCCAAATCATTCAGGCTATGATCATGCTCCAAAACGGGATCAGAGTTGTTCTGATCAAGCGCTTTTTTGAATTAGACCAAACAATTCTGTAGCAGTTTCTTGCTTATGCTAATTATTTAGCTTTATTTATGGGCTCGTGCTACAGCTTAGCTAGCTCCAAATCTATACATATGATAATTATTTACCTTTATTTATGGGCTATGTCTAAAGATCATCAGTTCTATTATACTCCAACTAAATATAACTTGATATTTATTAATTACTACTTCTGAAAACTATGAAATCATAAAAAAATCTAAAATTGACAATTATTTTTTGTCATTTACCATTGCGTAGCACTATTTAATTGTCTAACAAATATTTTTTTGTCATTTACCATTGCGTAGCACAGGCCCACTACTAGTTCTAAAGTAGTGTATTATTATCAGTTCAATAACCAATACTATTACCCTACTCCTCATTCTTGGAACGATAATAATGGTTAAAAAAACATGACTAATAGAGGGTTTTGAATCGGTATTAATCTGCTAGCTAGCTTTCCCTGCGCCGCTCAAAACTTTTTGCTAATATTAGGTAGATGACTATACATAGAGAGTTCGGTGTTAAGAAAAGGTTAGTAAAGTTTTGATGCATTCCTACGGTTCTTATTGCTTGCATCACAAATCAATTCTTCCTATATAATCATGGCATAGTCCCTTTAAAAGTCTGAACACTTGGATAGAGAGAGATAGGGCGCTAAGGCCTAAACTAATGGAGTCGTCGTGCCAGTTCTTCCCGGCAATTGCTGTCCTCCTCCTGCTTGTTATCACCACAGGTTTTGCATTCATGATTTCGAGGTCCATTTTGTTTATAACTTTTGTTGATATGTGTTCACAGATGGATGCAACAAGAAACGGCAACAAAATTTTGAAATTTATAACCATTTTCAGGTTATACAGATAAAAATTTGACGACCAAATTTCAGCCTAAATTTATAAGAATGAACAATTCACTTTCGATTTAGTTTCAAGACTGACACAATAAGAATCTAGTTAATTCGATTTTTCTACGTGTTGCAACATATATGTGGATAACTATATTTATGATGAAAAGCCACACACACACACATATATATAGAGAGAGACAGAGGGGAGAGAGGTGTTATAATTTAATTTACACTTGTAGCAAAATGTTTTGTTGTTGTTTGTGAACAGATGTGGCGGTGGCACAGGTGAGGGAGTGTGAGACACCGAGTACTCAGTTCAAGGGGCTGTGCATGATGGTTGCTAACTGTGCCAATGTGTGCTTAACAGAGGGGTTTTCTGGTGGAAAGTGCGGTGGCTTCCGGCGCCGTTGCATGTGTACCAAGGCTTGCTAGTCAGCGATTCATCTGAATCATCTAAATATCCATCCATCGCAAGTCGGGACAAGTACGCCTGGACTCATCATTTACTGTTGGCGTACGTCCATGACTTAGTTGCATCCAACCAACGTACCTCGAGTAAATCTTCAGCTTAAGACAGGATATTTTTTAATTGATAAGCTAACATACAAATGTAACAAATATTTGTTTCCTGCATGTAATCTTTTTTCCCCCCAGCTGCTGGGTCCGAGATCTGATTGTAATCTTTTTTACCCAGCTTTTGGGTTTGAGAACGAATTGTTTTTTGTTGTTGAAGAAGTACCACTGTCATATATAGAGAATAGTGGTAATATTATATGTATTGGTTTACATAAAACAACACATATATTTTATTTTCCACTCTCACTAGTAGTGTGCATGTGTTAATGCTATGATAAAAATGAAAAGATAATAAGAAAAATCACACAACAATCTTGAATAAAGTAATAACATATAAGTGACCAAAATAAGATATAAGTAGCACAAATGCCTGACAATACGACAACTTCAAGAAATACAACACCTTTTCTCTAGCTTCTTCAATTTTGTTTGTAGGCACATCGTCATCATCATTATTGGGGGAAGGTTGTGTTCATGTATGTAAACATATTTTTCTAGACAGTTGTACAATGATAAAACTTTCAAAACATAGATAGAACACTATAAATGTTACCTTTGGTGACACTGTTTGAAATAACTCTTAATGCAATACAGCCATCTTGTATTGTTCTCATTATGACATGTGAGCAACTATCACTACTATAGAAACAGTCTTTAGTGACCGGTAAAAGACACATGTCAGTAATCACTATAAGAAATATGAGCTTCTACGACAATATGTAGTGACAAAAGAGCTATTCATCATAAAATCATGGTGTTTATGACGTTTTGAAATTACATGTTTTATTTAAAGACAAAAAATTATTGTGCGTCACAAAAGCTAAGGAAAAATCGTCATACCCAAATAAGCTGACTTTTGTGACGAAATTATATATACATGATTTTACATCATAGCCAAGAATGCCATGATGGCATGTATAAACAACGTGTCATCCTAAATGGAAATGTGGGACCCACTTGTCGGTTTTATGTTATAAAAATACAAGACAATCCATTAGTTTTAATGTTATAAAAAATACAATATAATCCATGTGAGCAAGGTTTTCCACTTTCACAGTGTTGGGGGAAAATATTCCATCCTCAGGGTTATTGCAGTAACAAGACAAAGACAGGCGATTGATTCAACAGTTTTCAGACTTCATCTTCGGAGATGCGTTGAGTCAAGTTCGAAGTATGAAGACAAACCCTAGTTCGGAGTATATCCTCGAACATGGACTCTACTAAGATCTTTTCTGCCAACTAAGATGGAAGACTTATCTTCTTTCTCATTAGATTAGTCTTTTACCATTTTAGCCCTATTAAGGGTACCGAATAGTTTCCACTATGTCGGTTGTAATAGAGGGGTAAAAAGGTCTTTTCCTTAATGTTTGAGCCTATAAATACCCCCATTTTATCCTGTAATACGGACCGAATACAAGTTATTCAATACACACTTTCGAACTATTCTAAGCTATTATCCTTTCGGAGGCTTAGAACAGTTTGCTTCGCAAACACTTCGTTTGTTAGTTTCTATTCTTCAGAAACCTTTTAGCGTAATCTTTTACGCCAACAGTTGGCGCCGTCCGTGGGGAACCTAGTCCAAAAAACATCGTTCTCTACCAACTCTTTACACCATGCCTCCGAAGCGGAGCGCCTCTGGTAACCCTATTCGGAGGTCCCCTCGGACCTCCGGAGTAATATTTCCAGACACAGTTGAGGTCGGAGGACCTTCGACGTTTACTCCACCTCAAACCCCGGAAGGAACATCCCTTCCCCGAGTACACGGAGATCCTCCGTCAACTCCATCCATACTTCGGCCCGACGGAGTTCCTCCACCTCAGTTTCCACTCCGTACTGATCATTATAGCTCTCGAGACCCGGAAGGTCCTTCCGGAGGAAATGAAGATAGACTTGGTGATATGGCTGTGCAGATGGCCAGTCTCCAAGCCGATGTAGGGAGATGGCGGCAAGAAGCCGCAAATAGGCTTCACTCTCAAGCCAACCCGGTTATTCCCGAAGTGCCTGAAGACGAAGAACGTATCTATCCAGAAGCCCCGGAGAACGCCTCCTTCGATGATGAATCTCCACTGCATCCTGAGTTGCAAAAAGTTCGCTTCGATCCGAAGTTTAAGACTTCAAAGCTTTGCAATTGAAGCTAGTGGAGGAGTTCGGGACACCATGGCAAAATGCTTTCCCTTAGCTCTTCAAGGGGTGGCATTGCGATGGTTCTGGTCTTTAAAACCAGGATCAATCAGTACATTGGGGCAGCTAAAGAAGAAGTTCGTAAGCAACTTCCAAGGTACCTTCGTACCTCCAATGTCGACGGGAAGCCTTTTACAGGTGAAGCAGCTCCCTGGAGAGACATTGAGACAATACTTCAAGCGCTTCGCTCATACGAAGTCGCAAATACGAGGGTTGTCTACATCTTCAGTAGTGGATGCAGCTCGAGAGGGAGTCACTCATCCAGGGCTACTTGATAAACTCCATCGGAAAAGCATATCTTCGGTTTCTCAATTAATGGCCTATTTTGAAGAGTATGCGAGGTCAGAAGAAGGCTGGCTTCGAAGAACTGCAGCTACTCTGTCCATACTGCAGGAAGTCAAGGTGGAAGTAAAAACTTCGGCACAGCCGCAAGAACCAGTCTTCGAAGTTCAGCATGATAGGAGAAGGGGGCAAAAGCATCCTCGTTCAGAAGTTCTGAACATTGCACCCCCGCAAAAGTTCGTTCAAAGAGCTCCACAACCTTCGGGAAACAAGGCCAGCGGCTGGAGGCTGCCAGGGAAACCGGCTGGCAAAGGCCAGACCCTTTTCTGCTGTATTCATGGTGAAAACCGAAGCCATGCAACTGATACTTGCAAGGCTATACTTGCTCTGAGAGGAGAATATCTAGAAAGAACTTCGGGTCGAGGTACTACTGACCGAGTTCCAGCTGAAGTGCGCCCAGAGCCTGTCTAGGTTGTGGCGCGGATAGAAAACTTCAAAGCTGCAAGACGCCCTCCGGTGGCCAATGTTATACCACCTCCGAAACAAGAAGAAGGGCAAGACCGAGGAAAAAGAATAGTCCTCCCCATCTCTGGGGGAGGTACTCTCGGAAGCTTGTCTAAAAGGCAGAGAAGAGAGTATGTCAGAGAAGTGGGTCACATTGGAACTTCATCATCCGCAGCTGCTATGCCGGAATGGTCCCATGTGCCAATATCTTTTTCTGCAGAGGATGCAGCTGGCATTAAATTTCCGCATGCAGACCCACTTGTTATTACTGCTGACATTGCGGGAACTGAGGTTCGAAGAGTGTTAATTGACGGAGGCAGTTCGACAGACATTATTTTTGTTCAAGCCTTCGATCAATTGTGCATCTCCAGAAAGCACCTTCTTCCAGCGGCTCGTCCCTTGCAAGGCTTCGCAGGACCTCCGCTTGATGCACTTGGCCAAATTGGCCTGGAAGTTACCTTCGGAGAAGGATTGCTATCCAAGACAGAGGAAGTGGTCTTCGACGTTGTAGATGCTCCATATGCTTACAACGTCATCTTTGGAAGAAGCATGTTAAATCAGTTTGGAGTTGTGGCGCACCATAATTACTTGTGCATGAAGATGCCCACGCAAGCAGGAGTACTCACTATCTTCGGAGATCAAGCTATCGCCCGAAGAGCGGAGTATGGTCATGGCCCTCCTCTTGATCCAAGACAAGTAAATAACGTGCAAGATAATCAAGAAAATTTTTCAGACCCTTCCGAATCTTCGAAGAAATCCTTCCCAAGACCAAGTCCTGAAGGAGAGATAGCAACGAAGATTGTTGTTAAAGATGGTAAAGAATATGCATTTCAATTTGGTAAAGATTTATCTCCAGAAGTTGCCATCTCCTTGGAAAAAGTAGTTGAGGAGAACTTAGATGTCTTCGCTTGGTCTGACGAAGATATCACCGGAGTCAATCGGGATATTATCGAGCATAGTTTACTTGTAAACCCGAAGGCCCGGCCTGTTCGGCAAGGACTCCGAAAAATGTCTGCAGAAAGAGCTGCTCTTGCCAAGGACTAAGTTGAAAAGTTGTTGAAGGCTGGGATTATCAGAGAAGTAGCTCACACAGAATGGTTAGCCAATCCAGTCTTCGTCAGGAAGAAATCCTCCGGGAAGTGGCGCATGTGCATTGATTTCACATCTTTGAATAAAACATGCCCTCGTGACCCCTACCCCATGCCTCGAATTGATCAACTGGTCGACTCCACCACAGGTTCGGAGTTATTGAGCTTCCTTGACGCGTATTCCGGTTATCATCAAATATGGTTGAAACGCGAAGATTAGATCAAGACAAGCTTCGTAACTCCCTCGGGAGTCTTCTGTTATGTAAGAATGCCTTTTGGCTTAAGAAATGCTGGGCTACTTTTTCGAGGTTAGTTGCTAAGGCTCTAGGTCATCAATTAGGTCGCAATGTGGAGGCCTACATGGATGATATTGTAATAAAGAGTGCTTTACAACACCAACATAGCCTAGACTTAGCAGAAACTGTTAATAGCCTTCGAGCATGTGGGATCCGTCTTAACCCCGAGAAATGTATCTTCGGAGCTAAGGCTGGAAAGTTGTTAGGGTATTTAGTTTCAAGAAGAGGGATTGAAGCTAGACCTACCCAAATAACTGCGTTACAAAAGATGGCTCCTCCGGAAAATTTGAAGCAAGTGCAAAAGCTGACTGGTCATCTGGCAGCACTTAGCAGGTTTTTGGCAAGGTCTGCGGAGAGAAGCTTGCCCATTTTTAAAGCATTGAAAGGGTCCAAAGATTTTGCATGGACACCGGAGTGTCAGAAAAGCTTCGAAGATATTAAATAGTATCTCAGCAATCTTGCTACACTCATGGTGCCTACTGCGGATGAAACCTTACTGCTTTACCTTGCAGCTACAGGCTCTACAGTCAGCGCATTCCTTGTTAGAGAATTGGATTGCAGTGGGAAGTTGGTACAAAATCCAATTTATTTTGTGTCTGAAGCATTATCAGGAGCAAAAACAAGGTATTCCGAGCTTGAGAAGTTTGTTTATGCTCTGATAATGGCTTCAAGGAAGCTAAGACATTATTTTTTGGCTCGTAATGTAATTGTACCAACTTTGTATCCTTTGGGAGATATGCTCCGAAGTAAAGATTCCACTGGAAGAATTGGAAAGTGGGCAGTTGAGCTAGCACCCTTCGGCATATCCTTTCTGGCAAGGACAGCAATCAAATCGCAAGTCTTGGCAGACTTCGTAGCAGAATGGACTCCACCTGCAGCGTGGACTTCAGAGAAGTCAAGCGAAGGAATCTGGACTGTTTATTCTGATGGAGCTTTCCAAGCATCCGTAGCAGGTGTTGGAGCAGCCTTAATTTCACCTTCGGGGTAGAGAGCAATGTACTCCGCAAGACTCAACTTTAAGTCTACCAATAATATAGCGGAGTATGAAGGGATTTTATTGGGACTCCGAAAAGCACGTGCTCTAGGGTCTACAAAAGTTGTTATAAAGACAGATTCTCAAATAGTAGCAGGGCACGTAGATAAAAGTTTTCAAGTTCGACATCCACAGCTTGCAAAGTACTTAGAAGAAATCCGCAAAATTGAAGCACAATTCAAGGGTATTTCCATTCGGAGTATACCAAGAGCAGAAAATGTGCAAGCGGACATCTTAGCAAAAGCTGCAACCGGAGCTGTGGATATTCCAGAAGAAGCTTTTTATGAGGAGCTCAGTACACCTTCGGTGCCACAAATTCCCTCCGCAGAGATTCTTTGCATTCCAAGTACAGATTGGAAAAATTCAATCATGGAATTTTTACAAGGAGGGACTAATTTGCCCGAAGAACCACAGCTTTCAAGATTGAAACTCAGAGCCAGAAATTATCAAATAATCAACGGTATTTTATACAAGGCCGGAGTATGTTCCCCTCTACTCTGATGTATATCTCAAGCCGAAGGTCAAGAAATACTTCGAGAAATCCATGAAGGACTTTGCGGTAGCCATTTGGCCCCTCGAGCTTTGGCAGCAAAAACACTTCGCCAGGGGCTTTATTGGCCTACAATAACAGCTGATGCGGAGAGCTTGGTTCGCACTTGCCAAGGTTGTCAGTGGATGGGTCGACGGAGTCATCGCCCACCAACAGCTCTTCAAGTCATTTCTCCATTATGGCCCATGGCTAGATGGGGCATGGATCTAATTGGCCCCTTTCCAGTAGCTAAGGGAAATTTAAAGTTCGCAGTGGTAGCTATTGAATATTTTTCTAAGTGGGTAGAAGCAGAACTCTTAACAGCTATTACTTCGAACAATGTACAGAAATTCTTTTGGAAAAGTATCATTTGCCGGTTCGGAGTGCCTAGACAACTCACAGTTGATAATGGAACACAGTTCGATGCAGAACCTTTCAGAAAGTTCTGCGAAGATCTAGGCATCCAGTTATGTTTTGCTGCAGTGCGGCATCCTCAGTCTAATGGAGCTGTAGAAAGAGCCAATGGAAATATTCTATCAGGGCTAAATCGAAGAATAGTAGGATTGACAAAAGGACTGTGGACCGAAGAACTCCCGAAGATTTTGTGGTCCATTCGGACTACGCAAACAAGGTCCACAGGTTTCACTCCATTCAGATTGCTATTCAGAGATGAAGCTATGACTCCAACAGAGCTTAAAGGATGATCACTTCGCAGCACCGAACCGGAGATTGAAGGAGAAAGACAAGCTTCACTAGATTTAACAGAGGAGACAAGACTTCGAGCTGTAGCTAATTTATCAAAATATCATCAGCAGACGAAGGCTTGGTTTTACCCGAAGGTTAAGATCAATGAGCTTAGACCGGGTCATCTCGTTCTACGAAGCATCATAGCGCCAAGCAAATTAGGAAATAAATGGGAAGGTCCATACCTAATTATTCGTTCAGGACGTCCTGACTCTTTTAAACTAGCTAATTTAGAAGGTGAAGAGTTAGCACATACTTGGCATGCGGAGCACCTAAAGCGATACTTCGCATAGGGGCTCCTTGTAAATCATTTGTAATCATCTTCTGAATTAATAAAGCATATGGTCCAGATAGTGCCTTCCCCTCATAAACTTCCAGCTTCCGAGTGGACGCACTGGAACCGTGGGGTTGACCGAGAGGGAAGTGTCATGAAGCTGAGTCATATTTTCGGACTTCGAACCATTGGTTCGAAGTTTCTGACGTGGGGGCTGACATAATCCGGAGTCCAAGCCACCGGCTTGTAGGCATCCATAAAAGAGCCCAAAACCACATCATACGGAGTCCAAGCCATCGGATGGAAGACATCCGTAAAAAGAGTCGAAGGCGACCAAATCATGCGGAGTCCAAGCCACTGGCTTGTAGGCATCCGTAAAAAGAGTCCAAAGAGACCACTCTGAATTCCGAACCATTGGTTTGACAGAATTCGCAAAAAGCGCCGAAGGAGGCCAAAACAAAACAGAGTTTGAGCCATGAGCTTCGAATGTCTGTTAAGAAAGTCCAAAGTGACTAATTGTTTAAGACACCGAAGTGTCCAGGAAGTTATCTCAAGTGATTTCTTTCAAAAAACAGAAGGTACTAAGTTGCCATTCTTCAGACTACAATAGTCGAAGACATTTTATAAGATTTTAAAAGATCTTTAAGTTGCAGAGGGGCTCCGAACCCCCAAAATTGTACTCCAAAGTTTTTCTTTGTACCTAACCATCTTTGAATACAGTTCGAAGTTGCTTACACCCAAAGAGGGGCTAATAAATAGGTAGACAATTTTAAATCGATATCTATTATTCGAATGAATATGATTACAATTACATCATGAAAAATTGGTATCTATACCAAGAAGGAATCGAAGACCTCTTCGATCTCTAGAGCTAGGGTTGGAACGACTAGTTCCACTACCGGGGGTTCTAACAACTTTGCATTTAACTCTCTGGCCTCCCTTCGAAGCTCTAAAGTCTTTTTGTTCTTGCTGAAGCTCGGCCCAAGTTCGAAGCCGTTCGGGGCTCCTTTCCCAGCTTCCAAGCTCTTCAGGTTTTTTACTTCGAGCTTCATCTTCATCTTCGGACCATATAACGTCTTCGGAAGATGAAGTTTCCAAGTTAACCTCTTTTTCTTCCTCCTTAATGTAAGATAGTATATCTTTGATTACTTCGGGTACAATCGCTCCGGAGTCATCTCGAGGAACTAGAAATCGAGGGCGTTTATGAAGTTTTAAGATATCGAAGGTAGCCCATAATGAGCGAAGTTCGTCGTTAACATTTAACACTTCGACATCTTCCATATGAGGCAAAGCCTAAAAACATGATAAACAAATTTTCATTCATAAATGTACATTAACACAAGGCTTTACATTGTCAAAAATCCTAAGGTACTTCTAAACTTGCAGGTTCAGAGGAGGTTGGCTGCTCGAAGTTTGGTTCCGAGCCTGCTTCTGGCACTGTCCTTCGTCAATCCAGGCCTAGATCGCAGTGCGACCTTCGGCTCTCCATGAAGTTTGGAAGGTTTGCCAGGCAGCGGCCACACCTTCGGAAGGAGTGAGAAGCTGATCTTCGTCGAAGGTAATTGGGCTCTCTCCTGCGCTCGGAGCTATCGATCGACCCAGATCTTCATAGTAACGAAGTAGTCCAACGGCAGCCACTTGTCCGGAGAGTTCTCCGTAACGAATACCCGCTGTCTTCATTTGCTTCGCTAGCCCTTGAATCCTTTTCAACCGGCGCAGCAGAGAGATGTTGTCATCCGAAGGAAGCGTTCCAGTAGTACCGAAGTACTCCAGAACGCCTAGCATTTGGTCGATGACCTCCACAGCTACCTTCTCAAACTTCAGTTTATCTTCAATTAGTGCATCATGTGCCGAAGTTACTTCTTCTAGTACTCCAGAGAGTCTAGCAGCCTCTGTAGCCAAAGAATTCTTTTGATTCAATAGCTGGCTAGCTTCCTTTCGGAGCCTAACAAGCTCGGTCCTCGCAGTAGCGTGCTCCGACCGCATCCTTTCAATTTCTGCTCGAAGCACAATTCTTTCTACTTCGAGCTCCTTGTTTGCAGCCTCCAAGCCTTGTCTGGCCCTGCGCTCCGTTGAAACCATATTGTCCATGTGAACCACTCGACCTTTGGAGATAGTTAGGTTTCGTTGAAGAGTCTCGTTTTCCTCTCGAAGGCGAGTGATTTCGCGTTCACTTGATATGTTCGCAGCTCGGGCCAAGACTACTTGCTGAGAAAAGAAAAAACCAAGGTAAGAAATTATTTGTATATAAATTTGATGTTGTTTCGCAGATATTCTATACCTGGTAGGCTGCACATTCCATGGCAACATTAAGCTCTGAACTCTCCGCCTCGCTCAAGATGGCCACCAACTCCGACTTCACGACTAGCTCGACCCAAAGGCTTGAGCAGAGTCCGAAGCCCAGTTCTTTGCTCCAAGAAAGGAGTTAAAAGGGGGAGCATTTTCGAGGCTTGCTGGTCATCCTCGCTTGGCGAAGGTTCGGAGCGTTGAGCTGAGGTCTTCGGAGCCTCAGTAGACTGGCCCCCCTCAGTAGATTGGTTCTCGTCTGTTGACTCAGATGGAGTTGATCCTAAGCTTGGAGCAGGGAGGGGGTCCATCTTTCCTTTACCTTTTCCTGGTCCCATCTGAATGGCTTCCAGGATTGGCTCTGAAGTCGTCGAAGGTCCTCGAGGTGTATCTTCTAGATGGACCTCTTCCACAGAAGTGGGTTCTGCAAAAGCAAAGGTATTATACATTGTATAATTTTGCAGAAAAGAACAAAAGAGTTATGCGAAGTTTACCTTCGACATTTTGACGGCGAACGAGCATTGGACTGCTTGGAGGATCGAAAGCGAGATCTTCTTCATCCGAATCAAGCGTCAAAACTTCGACTGCCGGAGCATCTCCTTGAACAGTCGTTGCTCCATCATGAATCGAATTCGTAGTAACTTCCACTCCGCTCTCATTCATAGGGGCTCCGTCTTGGTCTCCCTCCTGAGGTAAATTCTCTTGAGCAGCCGGAGTCCTCACTTGTTCGAGGTTAACTTGAGACTCTGGCATGCTCGCAGCATCTTCAATATGAGTATCTGTTTGAGCTGCATCTTCATCAATCAACCTCTCCATTAACCTACCTTCGTCCTCCTGAGAATCAGAGACTGAAGCTCTTGGGCTCGAAGGTGCGGGCTTTTTAGGCTTTCGAGCCACCTTCTTGATTGGAGTCTTGGCCAAGCTTGAAGTCCCAGCTTCAGCTTTCCTTTTCTTGGGCCCTTTTTCCGAAGTCACCCAATCCACCAAAGGGGGTGGATTCAATTCAAGCAACCCCCATACTCGGTTGAATCGTTCCCAACTACCAACCAGTTTAACTCTCCATTCTTTTTCGGTTGGAGTTGGGGTGCCTAGAATCTTCTCCGAAGTTCTCACAATCTGCTCCGAAGTCATAGGGGCTGAAGAAGCTGAAAAACAAGTTAAGTTGTTTTTTCCTTCGAATGAATATGCATAATATATGTTGTTTTCGAAGTTACCTGCAGGGCTCGATGTTGAAGAAATTTTTCGGAGACCACCTTCCGAATCCTCTTCGAAGATGATAGGCCAGTTGGCCATAAAAGGAGGGATTTGAAGCCCGAGGAATTCTTCGGCTATGTCCCGCATACTCAGGCGGCGACTAATTTTTTGTAGCAGGCTGAGGCGAGCTTCGAGCTGGCCCGAATCCGGATGCACAAGAGCTTCCTTTCGGAAGTTGATATCTTGAAGGGGTCCAGCTAGGCGACTGCTCGCCCCAACTTCAGCGTAAAACCACTTCAGAATCCAATCGGTGTACCACCTTGCATTGATAGCTTTAGCAAGAAATTGAAGGGCGTACTCATCCCGAAGCCTGAAGTTAATGCTTCTGAAGGCTACTACCATTTTCTCACCTCCGGGGCCTACGAAAGTCTTTGGCTGGCACGAAGCTCTGTGCAGTGCAGCGAAGATTTCTGCCCTCCCTTCGCAACCTTCGGCTCGTAACGCCCATTCGAAGATGGCAAGTCGAGCTACTGCATTCGGAGAAAGTTGCCGGGAAGAAGCCTTGATCGCCAACATTTTGAGGATTCCCTCCTCCCGCCGCCATGGTTGCCGCTGCGGGTGTTGGAGCTGCCGTTGCCAATGATGCAGCCGCCGCTGCAGCAACAGCCTGTTGTCGAGCCAAGGCTGAAGGTCCAGAACCCTTGATTTTCGCCATTGAAAATAATGGATTGCTTTGTAAGAAGAATGGAGGCTAGGGCTCAAAGGATCGTTTGTTTGCAAGAAAGCGGTGGAAAGGTACTCAGAAAAGGTCTAGGCCCTCTATTTAAAGCCCAGACTTTAAATTTTTTACCGTTTATCCATGCCGTTTCGCATTCTTGCCCGTTACTTTTCTCCGAAATTAACGCATTGCGTAACTTCCGTTAGAAGAAAGAAGCCAACAACTATTTCTTCTAAGTCTAAAAAGACTTTCGGGCTTCCTGAGTTAGTTCTAAGATGGTTCGAAAGTAATTGTCTTAAAACTGATTCGAAGTTTGCATCTTCACGTAGTTCGGAGATGGTTTAAATCTGCTAACCCCTATGCATGATTATTTTTCTTGCGTATACTGCTCTCCTAACATTACAGATTTAGCGGAGAAGCGTATTCGAGGGGCTACTGTGTGGGGAAAATATTCCATCCTTAGGGTTATTGCAGTAACAAGACAAAGACAGGCGATTGATTCAACAGTTTTCAGACTGCATCTTCGGAGATGTGTTGAGTCAAGTTCGAAGTGTGAAGACAAACCCTGGTTCGGAGTATATCCTCGAACATGGACTCTACTAAGTCTTTTACCATTTTAGCCCTATCAAGGGTACCGAATAGTTTCCACTATGTCGGTTGTAATAGAGGGGTAAAAAGGTCTTTTCCTTAATGTTTGAGCCTATAAATACCCCCATTTTATCCTGTAATACGGACCGAATACAAGTTATTCAATACACACTTTCGAACTATTCTAAGCTATTATCCTTTCGGAGGTGCCTCAAGATGATGATCTCACATTTTATACAAGTTTCTAAGCTATATTATACAAGTTTCCTAGATTGTTGTATTGCATGTCATTTCGGAGGTGCCTCAAGATGATGATCTCACATTTTATCCCGAAGCCCCTGATAATGCTTCTTTTGATAATGAATCTCCACTGCACCCCGACTCGCACTACTACAAATCGCTACTGTAGTGGCGTTGGAGTCTTCCACTATAGTGGCGGGCCATTAGATGCTCACCACTAGAGTTGCTGGTGCTGACGGCAGCACCAGTGCCCGCCACTGCTATTGGTAAAGTAGGGCGGTCGGTGCTAACATCAGCCCGGACCGCCACTATTTTACCAATAGCAGTGGCGGGCGCTGGTGCTGCCCGCCGCTGCTATGCTGTCTGCCACTAAAGTATTGATCACATCACTTGCGACTGCCACTACTATTCTGGCTATAAATGTGCAGCTTCTTCCTCCCCGAGCTCTACTGGAGTTCGCATTTAATTTTGTCCGTACAATGGCGACAAAAATCTAGATAAAGAGGGGGAGGCTTTGTTTTCGTTTCTTTTGAAGGATTTCATTCTAGGAGGTAAATCCATGCCGAATCTCGTATTTATTTTGTATTTAATCATGTATATAATGAGTTATTAGTGTTTTACTAATTTAGGGTTTGTGAATAGAAATTTTCAAATAATCTTCCATTTACAGTGTTTCCTTCTCCCAAATGAACAAATATGACCCGCCTCACAATTATTCATCACTTGTATATTGATTTACGTCATTTTAATATCTTTTTAATTTGATTTATGATTATAGATCTAGAGTTATGTTGTTTGGAGAGAGAGAAACCAATGTAGTTAATTTATTTAATAATTTTTTTCTACTTAATACATAGTTTGAATTAAAGCATTTTTAATTAATGTTTTTATGAGCGATAATAAATCAATATATTTTCAATTTGTAAATTACTAAAATTAACAATAATGAATTTATTAATATTTTTTCAAATAATATGTGTTTTAGATAGAGCACAGGTCTTGGATGTACTCGTCCAATGACAGAGATGTGGTGGCATATTTTAACAGAGTAACTGAATTTACTGAAGCTACCACACAATATGCTTCCCGTCAAAGTGAAGAGGCAATATATTGTCCTTGTAAAGTTTGTAAAAACAAAGCGATGTATTCGTGTTCAGATCGTGAAACCATACGATTTCACTTGTTGAAAAATGGTTTCGTGAAGAACTATTATATATGGACGAAACACGGTGAGATGGGCCAAAACCCTCCTGAAGATTCTGATGTGTCGCAAGATGCTCATCAACATAGAAGAGGTTGTGATCATACATCCGACATAACACATGATGATGTTGATCAACATGATGATGATGCCGCCTTTGATGTGGAGGAACTGATGCGAAATGTTGCGCCTGAGGTGCTGTTGCAGAGAACTACAACCAAAGGATATGATATCTTTGAAGCACTTGACAAAGCATCAAAAAACCTTCTTTACGAGGAACGCCACGGATGCGATAAGCAGTATACTGTGTTGTACACAATTCTTGAGCTTATGAAATTGAAGGCTAGCAATGGATGGTCTGACACTAGTTTTTCAGATCTTTTAAAACTCCTAAAAAAGGTTTTTCTGAAACCCAATGGTCTACCATCTGATATGTACCAAGCAAAGAAGATGATTTGTCCATTGACTTTGGGCGTTCAGAAGATTCATGCATGTCCAAACTACTGTATCCTATATCGAAAAGAGTATGGATTATTAGAGAGATGTACGCAGTGCAACGCAAGTCGATACAAACGTCCAAATGACTGTGTGGAGGACTACAATGACCACCAGAAGAAGAATAACAGGTTGCAGAAGAGGAATAAAAATGTTATTGCAGACCATCATGGAAAAAAGATGGAGAGGAAAGTTCTAACCTTAGTAATGTGGTTCCTACCAGTGATTGATCGCTTGAAACGTATGTTCTCTAATCCCATAGATGCTGAACTATTAATCTGACATTTCACTGGGCGAAAGAAGGACGGAAAACTTCGGCACCCTGTAGATGCCAGATAGTGGAAATCATTTGACCTGGCCCATCTAGATTTCTTGGTCGATCCTAGAAATATCAGGATGGGACTTAGCACGGATGGAATGAATCCATTCGGTGAGATGAGGAACCCACACAGTACGTGGTCGGTCTTTCTATGGTTGTTCAACATTCCATCATGGATGTGCCATAAAAGAAAATATCTTATGCTCACTACTCTAATTTCCGGTCCAAAACAATCTGGCAATGACATTGATATCTTTCTAGAACCTTTGATGGAGGATATGAAACGTCTATGGAAAGATGGTATTTGTGTGTGGGATGAGCACAAGAAAGAGGACTTCAATCTAAGAGCCATGATCTTTTGCACCATAGCTGACAACCCAGGATGTATGTCCCTAACAGGACAGGTTAAAGGAAAATACAATATGTGTAGTGTGTGTGGACCAGATAGAATCTATGCATCTTCCATCATTCATTAAGATGATTGTTGGCGTAAAAGATTACGCTAACAGGTTCTTTGAGATCAAGAACAAACAAGCAGTGAGTTCGTGTTTAAGAACTATCTCAAGCCTCTGAATGGATAACAACTTAAGAGTCTGAATATGTGTATTAGAATAGTTGAGTATTCGATCCCTATTACAGGGTGAGGAGGGGGGTATTTATACGCAAAAACATCTAAGGAAAAGACCTATTTACCCCTTGATTACAACCCGACATAGTGGAAACTATTCGGTACCCCGAACAGGGTTAAAATGATAAAATCTACTCAATGCAAGTAGATAAGACAAACATCTTATCAATCATGTCTTGTGGCTCTGAAGCCTCGTATCTTGCGCAGGGTTCCTTCGGATCGTAGATTGAAGCACCCTTCGACTTAACGATTCATCCACCTTCGAGCCTGAGCCCATCAGCTCTAAAGCTGATAAGTCCTTTTGAACTGTTAATCTCTAAGTCCTAAAAGTGAAGCATTTTCCCCCAACAGTAGCCCCTCGAATACGCCTCTCCGAATTTGACCTGTATCGAAGGGTATTTGATCTGAGGCTTTCGGACGGAGGGTCCGAGCCTCTAACCGCCGTGTGAATGATTTGTGGGTAAGAGAACCGTTACGAAGTCCAAATGTCGTGAAGAGCCGTTACTATACAAGTAGTAGTTATGCTCTATAAAAGGTAACGGTTGAAATTTACGGCGGACTCACACCGTTCTGCTCCTTGGACCCACCTGCCAGCGATGGAAGTCGAACCTGCAGTGTGAATGCAATTGAAGCACTACAACTAACGAACGGTTTTAAAAAGGGGATTGGAATTTACCTAGAACTTTTTACCGTGCCTAGCATCTGCAACTCACTTTCTTCAACCTCCAATTCACAACTTCTCGAGGCACCAAGCCATGCATGGCGAGGACTAGCCACACCGTGCCGACGGTGGTGGGCACCCTGGTGCAGAGGCAAGCATGGGCAGCTTCAGCCGTAGCAGCAATGGTGGGAGCTCTGGGCGACGCCTGGCCCAAGAACCCCCGGGAGCTCCGCCCGCCATCCAAGAAGAAAATCTCCCAAAGTTTCCTCATCGGCCAATCTAAAAGTAGTGCAGAATCCATTGAAGATGTCGTGGAAGGGAAGCTGGGGACCAGAATGAGGACTCGAGTCCCCAGACCGGAATCAACTCCACGGCCACGAAGCGGAGAGGTCGTGGTCTTCGAGGCCTTCTTCGAAGCAGGCCTGAGCTTCCGGCTATCGACTTCTTATCCGAGGTACTGGACATGTTCCACATCACCTTGCCACAACTGTCTCCCAATGCCATCACCCGCCTGTCTATCTTTGAATGGGCGCTTCGGGCCGATGGGTGCGAGGGGCGATCAGAGGTCTTCGCCGCCACCCACGAAGCCATCTGCCAACTGAAGCCGCAAGATGGCTCCGAGGACACCAAGGTGATAACAACCTTTGGTAGTGTTAACTTCTAGCTGCGGAGGGAGCACGCCCAACATTTTCCAGCGAAGGCTATCAACGACCGATGGTACAATAACTGGATCCTTCGGTCGTTCTACGCCAAAGTTGGAGAGGACTCTCCTCTCCCTAGACCCCTTCAGGATATCTAGTTCCGGAAGGAGGCGAAGGTTACCCCGAACCCTAGCCTGCTCTCAATGCGGCTAGGGCTACTGACTTCGGTGGCCAGCCGTATGAGCATGTGTGATCTTGCCGAAGAGTTCATTGCTCTTTGGATTCCACCCCTCGGGGCAAACTAGCCGATAGTGTTTCAATAAGCTTCGGAGGGTGAGCTCCGAACTCTAGGTAAGACTTCGACTGTCCTGCAATAATATGTTAGATGAAGAAAATGACATACTTATAATATGTTACCCTTTTTTCAGCAGCTGCACTAGCATTAGCCTCGGAGCAGATAGCACGGGCGACTGAACGGGTCCTTGGAGCCCCTACGGTGGCTGAAAGGCAGAAGAGGATGGAGCTGGTGGGGAGCTGGGAGTGCTCCAACAGGGTGTGGGGAGCCCTCAGGATGGTGCCTCCTCCTCTGCCAGATTTTAACCAGGTCGGAGCGGCCCCTCGGAAGAGGAAAGCTGTCGTCGAGCCTCTGAAGAAGGCCGACAAGACCCCCACCAAGAAGAAGAAGGTGGTGAAGATCCCTCCTCCACTGACCCCTGCTTCGTCCTCTTCGTCCTTGGGCATTCGGAGCTCAGCTTTGGAGGATTCCGAGAGCAAAGGCTCTGATGTCCAATTGGCGAAGGACTTCAAGAATTACCTCCTGGAAGGCGACGAAGATGCAGCAGGGGTCCCAACCGAAGCTTCTATTTGAGAGGCTGCAGAGGTAGACATGGCACACACTCCTGTGCCCACCATCGTGAACTTGGAGCCGGATACTGTCACCCCTAACTCAACCGTAGTTGGGATGATCACGGCAGAGGTTGCGGTTCCTGTGGACGCTACACTGGAGAGGACTTCGGGGGATGACCTCGACGGGATTCTCCGGATGTACGAAGTGCTGGAGGACCCGACGATTCTACCTCATGGTGCCTCCGAAGGTACACTTCGAATCTCTTGCTTCAGTCCATTTCTGCAACAATTTCTACTAGTAAATGTTCATCAAATGTACCTTGATGCTGCAGGTACATCAAAGGGCGACGAAGCCCCGGCTGCACATGAAGCTCCAGCCTCTTTGGGGGTTGCAGTTACGATGGACATCTCAGCTCCACTGGACGCCCCGGCTCCGGTGGCAGGGGCCATTTCCACCGACGTAGTTCCGGTGGTCAGGGCCATCCCTGCCGACGTGGCTCCAGCCGAAGGGGTAGCCGCCGAAGGAGGAGCTACCTCCGCTGGAGTCGAGCCTCCTACGTTCGTGCTGGGTAGGTGCAAAAGCATGTCAAGCCTCGGACTCCCTCCCGGCCCGACGATGACACCCTCTTCCCACGAGCCGTCAGCAAGCAACTTGGAGGAAGAGGCGACAACAGATGATCGCCAAGCTTTGTCTTGGCTTCCTCTGCTGGCTCCTTTTCTGGAGTAGAGGATGGGTCTCCGGGCGCTCCTTGTGCCTTTGTCGGAGAAAATCCAGGAAGTTGCAACTCCGACTTGGTATCCATTTTGAGCGAAGCCAAGGCCCCTGATCTCAACATGGCCCTCGAAAGGGATGCCCTTCAGGTATAAGAAGTGCCACAAATATTTTTAATTAGTAAATGTAAATACCTGGTACTTACTTGTTCCTCTTGCAGAAATTTGTCCTTGCTAGAGCGGCAGTGACTTCCAATGAAGTCGAAACTAACCGACTTAAGAGGAAGGTTACCACCCTCCAGGTCGCGGTCAAGGGCTTCGAAGAGAGAGAACTTCGGTTGGAGGAAGAGGTCCTCGAAGAATGGAGGGCTAGGGCCAAAGCCAACGAAGCCCTCCAATTCATAAGGAAGGACAGTGACACACTCCGGACTTCAGCCCAAGAAGCTGAAGCCGAGTGCTTGGTGCTCCAAACGGAGGTTGAGAAGCTCCGGCAGGCGGCGGCAACTTCGAGCACCCAACTGGTAGAGCTCCAAGGCTCTCTCAAGCAAGTGATGGCCCATAAAAGCTCCTTGCTGTCCCAGATGGCCGAAGTGTCTGCTATTGCTACGGGGCTACAAGTGGCAGAGAAGAAAAATGCCAATGTAGCAGAACGTACCTTGGATGCCCTTCAAGGCACCTTGGAATATTTTGGCACTCTATGCCCTTTACCTTCGTCTATGGCCAGCGAGCCCCTCGATCGGAAGCTGAAGAGGATTCAAGTGGTGACATTGCTGATGATGGGCTCCAGCATCCGGTACAGAGAGATCTCTAGACAATGCGCTAGAATTAGAGTCCTCCGTCACCTCGAAGCCCTTCGGATTCCTATTGCTCCGGTCAGGGGCTCGACACCTGGAAGCTTCTCCTCCGAGGCCTTGTTGCATCCTTCGCCAGACGTAGCCTCATCTTGAGAAGTTTTCCGGTCAACCTGGAAGACAAACCACAAGGCAATGGCTAAAGCTTGGATCGACGAGGCCCGTCGGCAAAAGCAAGCACAGACAAGGTCACCGCTGCCTGCCTTGCCGACTCCAACACCTCCTGCCCCGCCAACAGACCAGCAGGTTTAGCTTATAGGGCGCTTGATCCTGTATAAAAAGTCTTGTAAAGCCCATTTCATTAATGAAAAGTTATAAACAAAGAATTTGTTCGGGTGTTTTATTCTTTTAGGTTCTGTCATGTCCTACGGAGCCTGACTTCGAATTACTGGAAATTAACGAAGGGCTCCGTCGGCAGTGGTCCATCCTTGAGAGCTTACGGCCTTACCACCACTCCCGCTTCTCTGTTCCTCATGGAGACAAAGGAGAGGTAACCCTCGAAGTTTTCCAAGAAGTCTTAACTTACATCAAGGAAGAGGAAAAGTAGAAGACATCTTCATCCTCCGAACATATAGATTGGTCTGACTGGGAGTATCAGGCCGAAGACCATGCAGAGGCTAACTCCGATAGACTTCTGAATTGGGCCGAGCTTCAAGAGGAGCAGAAGAAACTGCGAGCTTCGAAGAAGAAGAGAAGTACTCGAACCAAAAGGGCAATCTCGGTGGCTTTGAGCTCCGAAGGACAAAGTAGCCGTAGAGGTAGCTCTAGGGGCCGACAGGGTTTTCGATTTTACTTAGGCTTGGATCAAAATTTCTCTTAATGTAGAAGTATGATAAATTAATATGAGTTGCACTGGAAGCATCTTGTTTGTTCTTTACCATCCTACCCCTCCTTGTGGGTGGGCGACCTTACGCATTGCAAAAAAGGTCCATCGGTCACAATGACGTGCACAACAATCCGATGCTTCGCACAATACTTAATAACCATATTTTACCTTTTCGCAGGGTTCTTCGAACATAAGTTCGTATTATGATTTTTGTAAGTTTTGGAGCTGAATATATATTTACAGGCTCTTATACTAGTCGCGTAGGACTTTAAAAGTGTCTCATTGGCCGGAGCCTTGAAACCTTATTGCTTGTTCACCTTCGACTCATTTACAGATGCTTCGAACCCTTAGGCCGGAAATTTGTTTATCTTTAAAGTCCTTGGACACTTCTATGGATCCTAACAAGTCGAAGCCTGGAATCCGTAGGCTTGCCACCTTCGGCTCTTTTACAGATACTTCGAACCCAGAGGCCGGAAATCTGTTCTTTTAAAGTCCTTAGACTCTTCTACGGATCCTAGAAAGCCGAAGCCTGGAATCCGTAGGCTGGCCACCTTCGGCTCTTTTACAGATACTTCTAACCTGGAGGCCGGAAATCTATTCTTTTAAAGTCCTTAGACTCTTCTACGGATCCTAACAAGTCAAAGCCTGTAATCCGTAGGCTTGCCACCTTCGGCTCTTTTTATAGATGCTTCGAACCCGGAGGCCGGAAATATGTTCTTTTAAAGTCCTTAGACTCTTCTACGAATCCTAACAAGCCAGAGCCTGGAATCCATAGGCTGGCAGCGAAGCCCTTGAACCCATGGTTCGGAGGCTGTTGCTTGGGACTTTAGAAAGATGATTGACTCCGCAAGCATCTCCGTACTCCTGATGCATCCACCAGGAGTAAGGGATATTCGAAGAGAAAACAAGATTCGACCCTCCACTTTATTTAGAAAAGGAAATTTTACAAGTGATTACAAGGAGCCCCTAAGCGTAGTAACGCTTAAGGTGCTCCGCATGCCATGCATGCTTCAATTCTTCCCCATCTAAATTAGCTAATTTAAACGATCCGTGGCGCCCTGAGCATAGGATAATATATGATCCTTCCCATTTATTTCCTAGCTTCCCCGGGGCTATTACACTTCACAAGACTAAATGACCTGGTCTAAGCTCATTCAGCTTTATCTTCGGGTCATACCATGTTTTTGTTTGGCCTTGATACTTCATCAGATTGGCGATAGCTCGAAGCCTTGTTTCTTCTGACAAGTCTAGCGAAGTATTCCTCTCATCTTCATCTCCGGGTTGCACTGTACGAAGGGATCCACCCCTGAGCTCTGTAGGAGTCATGGCCTCATCTCCGAATAGTAGTATAAATGGGGTAAAGCATGTGGACTTGGCTTGAGTGGTTCTAATGGACCACAAGATCTTGGGAAGCTCTTCAACCCACAGCACTTTGGCCAACCAGACAATCCTTTGATTCAGACCAGAGAGAATGTTCCCGTTGGCTTGTTCGACAGCTTCGTTGGATTGTGGATGGTGCACTGCTTGGAAGCATAACTTAATGCCCAGTTCTTCACAAAATTCTTTGAATGTGTCAGCTTCGAACTGGGTTCCATTATCCACAGTTAGCTCCCTTGGCACTCTGAACCTACATATAATATTTTGCCAGAAAAATTTTTGCACATTCCTTGAAGTGATAGCGGTCAATGGTTCAGCTTCGACCCACTTTGAAAAATACTCGATTGCTACCACTTCAAAATTCAAGATGCCTTTGGCCATTGGAAAAGGGCCTATGAGATCCATTCACCACCGAGTCATTGGCCATACCAGGGCAATTACTTGAAGTGGTACCGGTGGACAGTGGCTTCGTCTTCCCATCCATTGGCATCCTTGGCAGGTTGGGACCAACTCCTCCGCATCTCTTACAAATGTCGGCCAATAGAGCCCCTGCCGAAGTGTTTTGCCTTCTAGAGCACGAGGGGCTAAGTGGCTTCCACATAAACCTTCGTGAATGTCCCGAAGTATGTCTTGGCCTTCGGGTTGGGAGATGCACCGGAGTAGAGGAGAACACACTCTGGCTTTGTACAACATTCCATTGACAAGCTTATAATTTCGGGCCCTTGCTTGTAGCCTTCGGACATCCGGACCCTCTGAAGAATCTACGCTACCCTACAAGATATCCATTATCGGAGCCTGCCAATCTGTAGATGAAATGCAAAGGACTTCTGCGGAGGGTAATTGATTGAATGTAGGCTTGACTAGTTCTTCATAGAAAGCACCCTCCGGGAGGTCCAATGTTCTGGCTGCAGCTTTTGCTAGAATATCTGTGAGTTGATTATCTGGTCGAAGTATACTTCGAACAGAAAATCCTTTGAATGCTGCTTCAGTCTTGCGGATTTCTTCGAGGTATTGCGGTAGATGCGGGTTCTTTGCTTGAAAGCTCTTGTCAACATGCCCTGGGATGACATGGGAATCTGTTTTAATTATTATCCTTGCTGCTCCAAGTGCCTTTGCCTTTCGGAGGCCTAGCAGGACCCCTTCTTATTCTGCGATATTATTGGTGGTCTTAAAGTTGAGCCTCGCAGAATACATGGCCTTTTGCCCTGACGGTGATATGATGACCGCTCCAGCTCCGGCACTAGATGCCTGATAAGCTCCGTCAGAAAATATTGTCCATAAACCTTCGGAGGGCTCCTCCAGAGCCCAAACTGCAGATGGCGTCCACTCTGCTACGAAGCTAGCTATGATTTGGGATTTGACGGTTGTTCTTGCCGTGAAGGAAATTCCGAAGGGGGCTAGCTCGATAGCCCATTTTCCGATCCTACCCGTAGAATCTTTGCTTCGGAGCATATCACCAAGAGGGTACGAGGTAGGAACGATTAGGTTATGCGCCAGAAAGTAATGCCTTAGCTTCCGCGAGGCCATCACCAGGGCATAAGCAAATTTCTCGAGCTCGGAGTATCTTATCTTAGCTCCGGACAAAGCTTCTGAAACAAAATAAACTAGGTTTTACAACAACTTTCCCTTAAGCTCAACTTCCCAGACCAGTACTGCACTTACTACGGAGCCTGTTGCTGCGAGATAAAGGAGGAGCGTCTCCTCCGGGAGGGGCACAGTAAGTGTTGACAGGTTTTCGAGCTATGCCTTAATATCATCGAAGCTCTTCTAGCACTCCGGAGTCCAGTTGAAACTTTTGGACCCCTTCAGGGCTTTGAAAATTGGAAGGCTTTGTCCTGCTGACCTAGCCAATAATCTACTAAGAGATGCGAGCCTTCCTGCTAGGTTCTGGACTTGCTTCAAATTACTTGGTGGAGCCATTCTTTGCAGTGCACTTATCTGTGTTGGGCTAGCTTCGATTCCTCTGCTAGAAACTAAGTACCCTAGCAGCTTTCCTGCTTGCGCCCCGAATATACACTTTTTAGGATTGAGGCGTACTCCACATGCTCGGAGGCTCTCAAACGTTTCAGCTAGGTCTAGACTATGCTGGTGCTTTTGAGCACTCTTTATTAAAATGTCATCCATATAGGCTTCGAAATACCGGCCTATTTGGTGACCTAGAGCCATAGCTATTAAACGTGAAAATGTGGCTTCGGCATTCCACAAGCCAAAAGGCATTCTTACATAACAAAATACCTCGGACGAAGTTATGAAACTTTTCTTGGCTTCGTCTTCACGCTTTAGCCAGACTTGATGATACCCGGAATAAGCATCGAGGAACCTTAGCAATTCGGAGCTAGATGTGGAATCCACCAGCTGGTCTATTCATGGCATAGGGTAGGGGTCTCACGGGCAATCTTTATTTAATGAAGTAAAGTCGATACACATGCGCCACTTGCTCGAGTCCTTCTTTCTTACAAAACCAGGGTTTGCCAACCAGTCGGTATGGGCTACCTCCCTGATGATGCTCGCCTTTAACAAATTTTCTACTTCAATCTTGGCGAGGCCTGCCCTTTCCGCAGACAGTTTACGGAGCCCCTGGCGCGCGGGCCTAGCCTTCGGGATGACGAGAAATCTGTGCTCGATGATACTCCGATCAACCCCGGTGATGTCTTCGTCAGTCCAGGCAAAGACGTCCAAGTTTTGCTTGACGACTTCTTCCAACGAGGCAGCTATTTCTAGAAATAGCCCCTTGCCGAACTGTATTGGGTATTCTTTGCCATCCTTTGAAATTATCTTTGTCACGACATCACCTTCTGGGCTTGGTTTAAGGGAGAGCCCCTTCGAAGAGTTCGAAGCCTCCGGAACCTCTTTTGTGCGGTCTGTCACACTTTGCACTTGTCGGGGTTCCAACGGTTGGCCGTGACCATACTCCATCCTTTGGGCTATAGCTTGGTCTCCTAAAACAGTAAGAACTCCACCTTGCATGGGCATT
Organism: Zizania palustris; assembly: GCA_019279435.1. Lineage (NCBI taxonomy): Eukaryota > Viridiplantae > Streptophyta > Magnoliopsida > Poales > Poaceae > Zizania > Zizania palustris. The sequence goes on along the minus strand of JAAALK010000085.1, from coordinate 37,851,449 downwards.
TTGAGACAAAGATAGTTGTGATGTGCTATAGCTCTTAATTGGTTCAGCATCCCTCACCCGAAGATTGCGTTGTAAGCATAGGGGGTGTCGACGACGTCGAAGATCACCTCCTCCACCCTGGCCAAAGGACCCTCTCTGAAAGAAACCTCGTGGCCTATTTGGCCGATGGCATCGAGAGGCGGACCTGCGAATCCTTGAAGTGGCCGAGCCGCTGGAAGTAGATGCTTCTGAGGTATGAACATTTGGTCGAAGGCTTGGACAAAAAGTATGTATGCGGAGCTCCCGCCGTCCACCAGGATCCTTCAGACTTCCACCCCTGCTATATCTGCGGAAATGACCAAGGGTTCAGCATGGGGGAACTTCACCCCCACGGCATCACTAGCAGTAAAAGAAATGAGCACATGAGACCATTCTGGCATTCCTTCTGCGGAACTTGAGGTCCCAATGTGCCCTACTTCGCGGACATATTCAAGCCGCTGCCTCCTGGACATGTTACCGAGGGCCCCCCCTCCGGACATGGGTAGGACTACTCACTTGCCACGGTCTTGAGGGTCTGCCTGCTTCGGTGGTGGCATAATGTTGGCCACCGGAAGTCGCATGGGGGCTTCGGGGACACCGGTTCGGGCCATGATTTGCATAGGATTCGACCATGCTTGATCTGAAGTACCCTGCCCGGTACTTTGTCCTAGGTAGTCGCCCCGAAGGGCTAACACCGCCTTGCAGTCCTTCGTGTCATGGCTTCTGTTGTCGCCATGCATGCAACAGAAAAAACTCTGGCGCCTGGTAGGTACTCTTTCTTGAGGTTTCGGTGCTCTAGCCTTGAAGCCTTGCGCCTGTTGATAATTGGCAGGTGCCTTTGGTACGGAGGGTGCGATGCTTAGCACCTTCGAACGGAAATGTTTCTTTCCTCACCTGTGGTCGCCGAAGCGATTGTCTTGAGGGGGTTGCAGCGAAACTAAGGCTTCGGGCTCCGTCTTCACTTCTCGGAGGGTGGTGCGGGTGCCACGGCTCATCGAAGGAAGCCCTCCTCTGCTTTGGCATACTGTTCGAAGTATGCCATTAGTTGTGCCACAGATGACACAGGCTTCTGATGGAGCTTCCTAAGGAGATCGAGGTTTAGCACCCCTTCGCGGGCGGCTTCGACTACCAAAGAGGTAGACAAGCCCTTGATCTGCGACTTGGTGTGGGCGAAGCGCGTGTAGTATTCCTGGAGCGTTTCCCCAGCTCGCTGCTTCCCCTGGAACACGCTACCTGTCAACATCGGAGACACAAAGGTACCTTGGAAGTTACTTACGAACTTTCTCTTCAACTGCTCCCAAGACCTGATTGATCCTGGCTTCAAGGACCAGAACCAACGGAGAGCCACACCTTCGAGAACGAGGGGGAAACACTTTGCCATAGTGTTGCGCACCTCTCCACTTGCTTCTATTGCCAGGGCGTATGAGCGAGCAAATTCTCCGGGGTCTGACCCGCCGAAATACTTGTGCAACTTCAAGGCCTTGAACCTGGGATCGAAGGGCACCCTTTGCAAGTCTGAATGTAACAGAGACTCATCATTGAAATATGTGTTCTCAACTTCCTTCGGGATTTGAACAGCTTCGGGAAGATTGCGAGCACCACTGTCTTGAGGCCCTTCTAGAGTCACGGTAGAGGCTTGGGAGCGGAGGCGATCGACGGCCTCTTGCCTCCATCAAGCCACTTCCTACTGAAGCCGCGCTATCTGAGTAGCATCGGCCTCAGGAAGGTCTTCGTCTTCATCGGAGGGTAACTCCGGGTCTCGGGAACTGACATAATCAGTTTGGAGCACCGTAGGAGGAGCCCGAGGGCCATTGGGCACTCGACACCCAGCGACGCCCTCAGGAACTGCTGGAACAGCTGAGGGTCCAGCTCCGTTGGTCCGAGGGGACCTTTAGAGAGGACCCGATGCTTGGCTTTTCTTGGGAGGCATAGCTAGTAATGGAGAGGTCCGAAGATCGAGGACTTCGATTGGTCTCGGAAGGCGAGGGAAGGCCTTCGGACCGCACTAGGAAGCCCCTTACCGAAGGGTGTGCGGAATCTTGGGACTCCGAGGCTTCCTCCGTAAGTGCTCTTCGAAGTGCATTCAGCAGTAGAGAACTAGCTTCTAGAACTAGGCTCCCCACGGATGGCTCGAACTGTTGGCGTAAAAGATTACGCTAACAGGTTCTCTGAGATCAAGAACAAACAAACAGTGTGTTCGTGTTTAAGAAGTATCTCAAGCCTCCGAATGGATAACAACTTAATTAGTCCGAATATGTGTATTAGAATAACTGAGTATTCGATCCCTTTTACAGGGTGAGGAGGGGGGTATTTATAGGAAAAACATTTAAGGAAAAGACCTATTTACCCCTTGATTACAACCGACATAGTGGAAACTATTCGGTACCCTAAACAGGGTTAAAATAGTAAAATCTACTCAATGCAAGTAGATAAGCCAAACATCTTAACAATCCCATCGTGTGGCTCCGAAGCCTCATATCTTGCGGAGGGTTCCTTCGGATCGTAGATCAAAGCACCCTTTGGCTTAACGATTCCTCCACCTTCGAGCCTGAGCCCATCAGCTCCGAAGCTGATAAGTCCTTTTGAACTGTTAATCTCTAAGTCCTGAAAGTGAAGCATTTTCCCCCAACAAGGATATATTGCGACACCGCAGATTTTTACCAAAAAACCACAAATATCGAAGAAATAGGAACCATTTCGACGATACAATCGAGCTTGGACAGCCTCCACGACATCGAGATGGCAAATTTCTATTCGAAATGGTAAAGAATATCAAAGTTGTTTTCGGAAAGAAGAAAAGAAATCTGAAAAAAATTCAAAGGACACTCCATTTAAAAAGCAGTCAATCTTTTTTAGATATTTGCCCTATTGAAAGGAGTTGGAGATTGGTCATGCTATCTGTTGGGGGAGATAATGCCGACGACTGCAGGGGAGCATGAAGGTCAGTACGACGCTGAAGGAGACCACAACAAGAAGGCCCGAAACCTCATGCCAGAGGGACCTGGACCTCCGGGCAAAGAAGCCGGAGGCCCTCGGAGGCTCCGAGATGCACCAGAGGGGTCCCCAGGGGAGGAGCGATCGGGCAGAAGCCGGAGGCCACCCTCCAGACTGAAGATGCCGAGGGCCGCCCCTCGAGGCCAGGATGCCGAAGGTCACCCTTCGGACCGAGTAGTGGTTCCGGAGGGAGGCTTGGCGGGAAGAAGACCAGTCAAGCCTACAGGGGGACAGGATCGTGATCGTTTGCGCTGTGTCGGGCGGCCCAAGCAGTACTCGACACAGTTGATATGCTATCAGGGTCGAATCTTCCTGTCTGTACTACACGGAGTCCATTTTGTCTATACTACACGGAGTCTGTTTTGTCTGTACTGCTGACTAGTGTCAGGCCGAGTAGCGGTTGGCGGTTTAGAGGCGCCTGGCCCTTTAGGGCGGGGTGCCCTATAAATACCCCCAACTACAGTTGTAATAAACACATGATCCAAGAATACAGAGCATACCACATTCCTTCACTTCCACTAAGAAAACCTGCTGGTTCGATCCGTCGTTCCAACAGTTGGCGCCATCCGAGGGGATCCTAGTTCGAGAAGCTAGCGTCCTTTACATCCAGTCACCAAAACATGTCGAGTCGAAAGGGCGCAAGTATGGTTCCTCTGCGTCGGTCAGCCCGCACCGCCGGAGTCGAGCCCACCCCGGTCATCGTTCCTGACCAGCCAGTCGTTGCGCCCGTCGGGGTGCCCACCATGGAGCCGACCCAGGCCCCAGAGGGGACGCCTGAGGTTCGGGGCCCTGTTGACGTGCCTGAGCCAACCTCTGTCAATCTCGCGGGGCTCCCGGAGGGGTTGCAGGAGGTGCATCCTCCGAGTGGGCCCCTGGTGGTGGCGCTCCGAACCGACTATGTCCATTCGCAAGACCCTGAGACCGCTTCAGGACGAAGCGGGAGTCAGGCCGATGCCCTGGCCGCCGAGACCGCCCGGCTGAAGGTGGAGCTGGCTCAGTGGCGCCAAGAGCCGTCGCTCCGCCCTCCTGAGCCTTCCCGCGCTATGAGGATCGTGGCCGTAGCCCTGAGTGACGATGAAGATCAAGCGGAGGAGGAAAACGCATCGTACGACGTGGAGTCCACCCTGCTCCCAGACCTTCAGAGGGTGTGCTTCGGTTCGATCTACTTCGTTTCCGAAGCCCTCTCTGGAGCCAAGGTCCGGTACTCCGAGCTCGAGATGGTGGCATACGCTCTTGTCATGGCGTCCCGAAAGCTTCGGCACTACTTCCTGGCTCACGATGTCATCATCCCAACTGCCTACCCGCTCGGCGACATGTTCCGAAACAAGGATGCCACCGGCCGCAGCGGGAAGTGGGCGGTGGAGTTGGCCCCATTCCGGATCTCCTTCATCGCCCGAACTGCCATCAAGTATCAAATCCTCGCCGACTTCGTCGCTGAGTAGACATTGGCATCTGATCACGCCGGTGCTGAAGCAGGCGAGGGAGTTTGGACCGTCTATTCGGACGGTGCCTACCAGGCTTCGGGGGCTGGGGCCGGAGCAGTTATTGTCTCCCCTCCGGCCAACAGGCCTCGTACTCCGCTCGGCTGAAATTCAAGGCTACCAACAATATCACTGAATACGAAGGAGTCCTCTTGGGCCTCCGCAAGGCACGCACGCTCGGAGCCGGCCGCGTCATAGTCAAGACCGATTCCCAAGTCGTCGCCGGGCATATCGACAAGAGTTTCCAGGCTCGGCACCCGGACCTCGCCTCCTACATCGAAGCCATCCGAAGATTTGAAGCATCCTTCAAGGGGATATCCATTCAAAGCATCCCGCGATGTGAAAATTGCCAAGCTGACGCCCTCACCAAAGCCGGAGCGGGAGGCCAGGCTATGCCATCGGGCGCCTTCTTCGAAGAAATTATCCAACCTTCGGCGCCTCTTCGTGGCGAGGCGTCAACCTCCGCACTAGCCGAGCCCCCGGCGTCGCCTCGACCAGCTCCAGTTCTTTGCACGGTCAGCGACGATTGGCGGCAGCCCATCCTGCGAACGCTCGCCGGCGACGCGAACGATCGTCCTAGTCCGGACCAAGCGCGGCTCCAGCTCCGCACCAGGTCTTTCCAAGTCATCGACGGCATCTTATACAAGTCAGGGGTATGTTCCGTGCTGCTTCGATGCATCTCTCACTCGGACGGTGTGGCCATGCTCCGAGAAATCCATGAGGGGTTGTGCGGAAGCCATGTGGCACCTCGGGCACTTGCTGGCAAAGCTCTCCAACAGGATCGTGATCATCTGCGCTGTGTCGGGCGGCACAGGCAGCGCCCGACACGGCTGATACGCTGTTAGGGTCGAATCTTCCTGTCTGTACTACACGGAGTCTGTTTTGTCTGTACTGCTGACCAGTGTCAGGCCGAGTAGCGGTTGGCGGTTTAGAGGTGCCTGGCCCTTTAGGGTGGGGCACCCTATAAATACCCCCCAACTACAGTTGTAATAAACACACGATCCAAGAATACAGAGCATACTGCATTCCTTCACTTCCACTAAGAAAACCTGCTGGTTCGATTCGTCGTTCCAACACTATCGATACAATGCACGTTGAGAAGAATGTCTTCGAAAGAACCATTGGTATTTTGTTAGACATACCGGGCAAATCAAAATATGGACTCAAAGTACGAAGGGACCTTCAAACTCTTGGAATTAGACCCGAGCTTCACCCACAGGAAAGGGCCAATGGAAATTTTTTCCTTCCGGCTGCTAGCTATAACCTCACAATTGACGAGAAAAGATCAATCTGCAAGTGTCTACAAGGAATTAGAGTTCCAATAGGATTCTCAACGAATATAAAGAATATTGTCTCTGTAGCAGATTTGAGGATGATCAGCTACAACACTCATGATTGTCATGTTATGCTTGGGCTATTCCTCGCCATCCAAGTAAGAGGAATCAAACATTCATTTCTGAAGATGGTGATAACACACACGTGCCACTTCTTCAACGTCATATCAAAGAAGGTGATCGACACTGAAGAGTTAAATGAATTACGTAAACAAATGAGAGAGACTATGTGTCAGCTTGAGATGTGTTTTCCTCCTTAATATTTTGATATTATGGAGCACTATATGATACATATAGCATACCAAATCTTTGTTCTCGGTCCAACGTACTTGCACAATATATATGCGTACGAGCGTCTAATGGTTATCTTCAAGGGTTACGTACGGAATCGTGCTTATCTAGAGGGTTCCATGATAGAGGGCTACACGACTGAGAAAGTCATTGAGTGCTACACATATTACATAAGAGATGGAAGACCAATAGGAGTTCCCGTGTCCCGGCACCATGGAAGAATCACCGGTAAAGGAACTAAAGGCAGGAAAATCATACGAGACAATATCTACCAAACAATAAGAGAATCACATTACAGTGTAATGCATCAGTTGGTGATTATGAGACCATATGTTGAACAACACCTGCAAGAGCTTCGTGAAAAGAATGAAGATTGCGATGAACAATGGATTATGAAAGAACACAAAATTCATTTCACATCATAGCTGAGGGATCTAAACCATTCGATTGGAGAAACCGACGAAGAGATGACGATAAATAAATTGTCTTACGGTCCATTGAGCATGGTTAAAACATGGCAAGCGTATGACATCAATGGTTTCACATTCTATACCAAAGCAAAAGATCAAAAGAGTCAGCGCCAAAATAGTGGTGTCAGAGTAGATGCAGAAGATAGCACTGGACAAAAGAATGCTTACTATGGATACATCGAAGAAATATGGGAACTTAACGACGGGAACTCTATAGAAATCCCTGTATTTAAGTGCCAGTGGGTCAGACATCTAGAAGGTGTTGAGGTGGATGATTACAGGTTTACGATAGTTGAACTTAATAATGTGGCTTATAAAGATGACCCTTGGATATTCGCTCAATCCGTGGCACAAGTATTTTACATACTTGATCCTAAAGATGAGAAAAAATACATCGTTGCTCTAGGAAAACAAAGAATTGTTGGAGTTGATGGAGTCGAAGATGAAGAAGAATACAATCAGTTTGATGAGGTGTCGTTTTTCGTTGACATATCAAGGATCAATGTGGTTGAAGAAAAATTATCATTTGGAAGTGTGATTCCTTACATACGCACCGATGGCGATGGAAAATTAGTGCAAGGCTAGATCATTTATGTTTAGCGTGTGTATTTGTAAAATCAATTATGTCATCTTGTTTAAGATATTGGTAATATATGTTATTATTTAATTATAGTTAATACATGTAGTTTTATGATGTATTTTTACTATTAAAACATGTTCAAGATCAAACGAGGATTTAATTAAACATCAATAGAAAAGTTTTGAAAATTTTTATTTTTTGGGGCCAACAGCAAGGTTCAAACCTCAAACCGTCTGCTGGCAACGAGGTTAGAACCGATGGTAGTACTGGCAAAGCTATGACGTCTTTGTTGAAGTGTTTCTCGATATTGTAGGAAGTGTATTGTATACTAGATATATAATCCCTACCTCTATTAGTTGTGGTGGTCGGATTAGTAGTGGCGGGCTGGTGACATCATCGCCCGCCACTACTAAGAGAAAATAGAAGTAGCGGAAAGGACGATGTCAGCATGCCCGCTACTGCTAATACACCTATATATACTTTCCACTCCCGTCGTCCGAAAACCTAGTTTCATTTTCTAAACCCTAAATTCCTGTGTCGCCCCCTCCACCCATCACCGCCATCCCGGAGCACGTCACCGCTGCCCTCCGCCCGTCGCCACCGTCCTCGGAGCCCGTCGGCACCGCCCCCAGAGCCCCGCTCGTCGCCGCCAGTCAGTAAATGATTATTAACCTAGTTTTGGTCTTATTTTATCCGATCTTATGGTTAAAATAATTTCTTATTGTTATATTAATTTATGCATGGTAATATAATTTAGTATAGTATTACTAGTATAATGCACTATAACAATAATGTTTTTTAATGTACTATAAAAACTGTTGGCGTAAAAGATTACGCTAACAGGTTTCTGTAGAAAAGAAACTAACAAACGAAGTGTTTGCGAAGCAAACTGTTCTAAGCCTCCGAAAGGATAATAGCTTAGAATAGTTCGAAAGTGTGTATTGAATCACTTGTAATCGGTCCCCATTACAGGGTGAAATGGGGGGTATTTATAGGCCCAAACATTAAGGAAAAGACCTATTTACCCCTCTATTACAACCGACATTAAGGAAACTATTCGGTTTCCTTAATAGGGCTAAAATGGTAAAAGACTAATCTAATAGGATAGAAGATAAGTCTTCCATCTTAGCTGGCAGAAAAGATCTTGAAAGGCTTTGGTTCGAAGACATACTTCGAACCAGTGTCTGTCTTCGGGCTTCGAACCGGGTTCCGAGCGTCTTCGAAGAAGGTCTTCGGATAATCTTCGAACTAGCTGGTTATCTTCATGCTGCTTTGGCAATAACCCCAAAGATGAGATATTTTCCCCCAACAGTAGCCCCTCGAATACGCTTCTCCATTCGACCTGTAACGTTAGGAGAGCAGTATACGGAAAGAAAAGATAACCAATCATAGGGGTTATTGATTTTTGTTTTATCTCCGAAATGCATGAAGATATGAACTTCGAATCAGTCATAAGGTAGTTACTTTTCGAACTATCTTAGAACTGACTCAGGAGGTTCGAAAATCTTTTTAGACTTAGAAAAAATAGCCGTTAGTTTCTGTTTCTAACGGAAGTTATACGAAGCATTATTTTCGGAGGAGAATAACGGGCAAGAATGCGAAAGGGCAGAACTCAAACGGTAACAAACGGAAAATTTAGGCTATAAATGAAGAGCCCAAAACTTACCCGATTACCTTTTCACCGTTCCTCTCAATCAAAAGCTTTGTGAGCCCCTTGAGTTCTTGAGCCCTAACCTTTGAGTTCCTGAGTCCCTTGAGTTCTTGAACAACCGAGCGATCATAATGGTGAAGACCAAAGGATCTGCGCCTCCTTCAGCTTTAGCTCAGCAGCAGGCAGCCGCAGCAGCAGCGGCGGCGACATTGGCGGCGGCACCCTCGATGCAGGCAGGATCATCCATGGCGGCAGGGGGAAGAAATCCCCAAATCCCCGATGAACAAGGTCTGTGCCCTCCATCAACCAAATATTTAGATCAGTCCTTTGAATTAGGGCCTTCGACCTGCAAAAGAGAGTCCTTGACAATCGCAGTAGGAGGGAATATTGGTGCGGGAGTTATGATTCGGAAACCAGGGAAAGAAGTGATTCCAGTGCCAAGACCCGGAGAAGTAGTAGTGTTCGAAGCTTTTTTCGAAGCTGGTTTGGGTCTTCCTGCAGTGGACTTTTTGGCGGAGGTACTCGACCTGTTCCATGTAACTCTCCCCCAACTGTCTCCGAATGCGGTAGCTAGATTAGCTATCTTTGAGTGGGCCTTAAGAGCCGAAGGATGTGAAGGAAGGGCAGAAATCTTCGCTGCATTACATAGAGCAACCTGCCAGCCAAAAACCTTCGTAACTCCCGGAGGTGAAAAAGTAGTAACATCTTTTGGCAGTATCAACTTTAGACTTCGGGATGAGTATGCCCTTCGCTTTCCTGCTAAAGCCATCAACGCCAGATGGTATACCGATTGGATTCTGAAATGGTTCTATGCCGAAGTTGGGGCAAGCAATCCTTTGGCTGGACCTCTTAAAGAAATCCAATTCCGAAAGGAAGCTTTGGTGCGTCCCGACGAAGGCCAATTCGAAGCTAGTCTGAATCTGCTTGAAAAAGTTAGCCGAAGGCTCAATATGCGAGACTTGGCTGAAGAATTTATTGGTCTTCAAATTCCTCCACTGATGGCCAACTGGCTGATTATCTTCGAAGATGACTCCGAAGGCGGTCTTCGGAGAATTAACTTGACTTCAAGTCCTACAGGTAACTTCGAAACCAACATGCATTAAACATATTTACTTCGAAGAAAAAACTAACTTGAATTATTTATTTTGTAGTATCTTCAGCCCCTGTTACTTCAGAACAGATTATAAGGGCTTCGGAAAAGATCTTGGGTGCTCCAACTCCGACTGAGAAAGAGTGGCGAATTAAACTGGTTGGGAGTTGGGAAAGATTTAACAGAGTATGGGGAATGCTGAAACTCAGTCCTCCCCCTCTGATGGATTGGGCGCCTTTGGAGAAAGGGCCTCAGAAAAGGAAAGCCGAAGCTGGAACTTCAAGTTCAGCAAAAACTCCGGTGAAGAGGGTGGCTCAGAAGCCGAAGAACCTCGCACCTTCGAGCTCAAGAGCTTCGGTTTCCGACTCCCAAGAAGAAACAGGGAGATTGCTTGTGCAACTGATGGAAGAGAACGAAACTCAAAGGGTCGCACAAGCCGAAGTACCCGTGAACGTACCGGAGTCTGGAGAAAATGTTGATCAACCAAGGACTTCGGTAGTTCAAGAAGATGTAACTCAGGACAGAGTTCCTGTAAATGAAGGTGAAGTCGAAGTTACTATGGCTTCGATTCCCGAAGAAGCAACAAGGACTGCCCAGGACGATGCTCCTGTAGTCCAAGATTTAACGATTGATTCAGATGAAGAATTAGCTTTTGATCCACCAAACAGTCCGACGATGACTCCTCCGCAGACTGCCGAAGGTAGACTTCGAAGGACTTTTTGCATTTATTTGAGTATTTATACTATGTATAATACTTTTCATTATTTTACAGAGCCTACTCCTATGGAAGAAGTCCGTCAGGAGGAAATAATTTCTGGTCCTTCGACGACTTCGGAGCCAGCCCTGAGAGTTACTCAAAAGGGACCTGGAAGAGGCAAAAGACAAATAGAGCCCCTGCCTGCTATAAGCTCCGAATCAACTCCGTCTGATTCAACAGACGAGAGCCAATCTTCCGGGGAGGTTCAAACTCCAGCGGCTCCGAAGACCATAGGCCAAAGCTCCGGTCCTTCGTTGAACGAGGATGACCAAGAGGCAATAAGCATGCTCCCCTTGCTGGCTCCTTTCTTAGGGCAAACAACTGTTCTTCGGACTTTGCTCGAACCTTTGGATCGAGCTAGTCGTGACATAGGGGAGACCAAATTAGTGGCCATCCTGCGCAAGGCTGACAGGACGGAGCTTAATGCCATTATTGAACGTACAGCTTATCAGGTACGAAGCAACTGTGAATTATTATAGAATTTATCTTCGAATGAATATTTACTTTAGTTTTTATTTTGACAGCAAACTGTCTTGGCCCGAGCTGCAAGTCTCTGCAATGACGAAGAAATCGCTCGGCTTCGGGAAGAAAACAGCACCCTTCAAAGGAATTTTAACATTTCTGAAAGTCGAGTGACTCAAATGGACAATATAATATCAACAGAGCGAAGGGCCAGGCAAAGCTTGGAAGCTGCAAAGAAAGAGCTCGAAGCGGAAAGGATTGTGCTTCGAGCAGAGATTGACAAACTGCGGGCAGAGCATGCTACTACAGGGTCTAGGCTCCTCCGACTCGAAGAGGAAGCTAGCCAATTGTTGACACAGAAAAACACTTTGACCACTGAGAATGCTAGGCTTTCTGGGGTTTTGGACGAAGTTACTTCGACGAAGGATGCGCTGAATGAAGACAAGTTGAAGTCTGAGAAGGTGGCTGCGGAGGTTATGAATCAGTTGTTAGAAGTCCTGGAGTACTTCGGTACTACCGGAATTCTCCCTTCTGATGATAATATCAGCCTTTTGCGCCGGTTAAAAAGGATCCAAGGGGTGGCGAAGCAGATGAAGACAGCGGGCATTAGATACGGAGAACTCTCCGGGCAAGTGTCTGCTGTTGGTCTACTTCGCTATTATGAGGATTTGGGCCGATCAATAACTCCGGACGCAGGAAGAGGTCCAATCACCTTCGACGACGACCGACTTCTCAAACCTTCCGAAGGTGTAGCTGCTGCTTGGCGAGCCTTCCAAACTTCTTGGAGAGCCGAAGGTCGATCTGCGATCAAGGCTTGGATTGATGAAGGCCAACGCCAGAAGCATGTTCGGAGCCAAGCTTCGAGCAGTCAACCTCCTTCGAACCCGCAGGTTTAGAAATATTTTAGGATTTCTAACCATGTAAAGCTTTGTGCTTGTAAACATTTATCAATGAAAGTCTTGTTTGTCAAATTTTTAGGCTTTGCCTCTTATGGAAGATATCGAAGTGTTAGAGCTTAACAGCGAACTTCGCTCACTGTGGAACACCTTCGAACTTCTAAAAAGTTATAAGCGTCCTCGATTTCTTATTCCTCGAGATGACTCCGGCGTTATTGCGCCTGAAGTAATCAAAGACATATTGTCTTATATCAAAGAGGAAGATAAAGAGATTGACGCAAACACCTCGTCTTCTGAAGACACTAATTGGTCCGAAGACGAAGGTGAAGCCCAAAATAAAAGATCTGAAGATCTTAGAAGCTGGGAAAGAAGTCCCGAGCGACTTCGAACTTGGGCAGAGCTTCAACAAGAGCAAAAGGATTTTAGAGCTTCGAAGGGGAGGAAGAGAGTTAAACGTAAAGTTCTTAGAACTTCCGATGTTGGAACTAGTCGTTCCACCCCTAGCTCTCGGGACCGAAGAGGTCTCCGATTCCTTCTTGGTATAGATACCAATTTTTCATAATGTAATCTGTAAACATATTTGCTTCAATAATGAATGCCGATTTAAAATTGTCTCCATACTTACTAGCCCCTCTTTGGGTATAAGCAACTTCGAATTGTATTCAAAGATGGTTATGCGCAAAGAAAAAACTTCGTAGTACAATTTTTTTTTTTTGGGGGTTCGGAGCCCCTCTGACATTTTAAAGATCTTTTGAAATCTTATGAAATATCTTCGACTATTTGTAGTCAGAAGAATGGTAACTTGGTACCTTTGTTTGCTTTTACGAAAGAAATCAATTAAGATAACTTCGAGGACACTTTAGTGTCTTAAGAAATTTGTCACTTTGGACTTATATGAACAGACATTCGGAGCTCATGGCTTAAATGCTGTTTTGCTTTAGCCACCTTCGGCTATTTTTGCAGAAGTCTACCAGCCGGAGCTTGGACTTCGTAGAAATTGTAGCCACCTTCGGCTATTTTTGCAGAAGTCTACCAGCCGGAGCTTGGACTTCGCAGAATTTGGCCACTTTGGGCTCTTTTTTTGCAGAAGTCTACCAGCCGGAGCTTGGACTTCGCAGAATTTGTAGCCACCTTCGGCTATTTTTGCAGAAGTCTACCAGCCGGAGCTTGGACTTCGCAGAATTTGGCCACTTTGGGCTCTTTTTTTTGCAGAAGTCTACCAGCCGGAGCTTGGACTTCGCAGAATTTGGCCACCTTCGGCTCTTTTTACGGAAGTCTGACAAGCTGCAGCTTGGACTCCGCAGATTTTGGCCACCTTCGGCTCTTTTTACGGAAGTCTACCAGCCGAAGCTTGGACTCCGTAGAATGTGGTATTGGCTCTTTTACGGATGCCTACAAGGTATCAGCTTGGGCTCCGGATGGATTTCAGCCACCACACCGGAGGCTTCGACTTTATGGGTACGAAGTCCGGAAATACAACCCAGCTTAATGACACTTCCCTCTCGATCGACTTCTGTCCCAGCGCGTCCGCTCGGGAAACTAGGAGTGTCAAGGGGAAGGCAACCATCAGGGTGTATGCTTTATTAATTTAGAGGTGATTACAAGCGAATTACAAGGAGCCCTTATGCGAAGTATCGCTTTAGGTGCTCCGCATGCCAAGTATGTGTTAACTCTTCACCTTCTAAATTAGCTAATTTGAATGAACCAGGGCGTCCCGAGCGGACGATTAGATATGGACCTTCCCATTTATTGCCTAACTTCCCTGGTGCTATAATGCTTCGTAGAACAAGATGACCCGGCCTTAACTCGCTGAGCTTAACCTTCGGGTCATACCAAGTCTTCGTCTGCTGATGATACTTTGATAAATTGGCTACAGCTCGAAGCCTTGTCTCTTCTGACAAATCTAACGAAGCTTGTCTTTCTTCTTCGATGTCTGGTTCGGTGCTGCGAAATGATCCCCCTTTGAGCTCCGTTGGAGTCATAGCTTCATCTCCGAATAGCAGTCTGAACGGAGTAAAACCTGTGGACCTTGTTTGCGTAGTCCGAATGGACCACAGAATCTTCGGAAGCTCTTCGGTCCACAGTCCCTTTGATAGTCCTACTATTCTTCGATTTAGCCCTGATAAGATATTTCCATTGGCTCGCTCAACTGCTCCATTTGACTGAGGATGTCTCACTGCAGCAAAACATAGTTGAATGCCTAGGTCTTCGCAAAACTTCCTGAAGGGTTCTGCATCGAACTGTGTTCCATTATCAACTGTGAGATATCTAGGCACTCCGAACCGGCAAATAATGTTTTTCCAGAAGAATTTCTGTACATTATTCGAAGTGATAGCTGTTAAGGGCTCTGCTTCTACCCACTTAGAAAAATATTCAATGGCTACCACTGCGAACTTTAAATTTCCCTTTGCTAACGGAAAGGGACCAATTAGATCCATACCCCATCTGGCCATAGGCCATACCGGAGCAATGACTTGAAGAGCTGTTGGTGGGCGATGACTCCGTCGACCCATCCACTGGCATCCTTGACAAGTGCGGACCAAGCTCTCCGCATCAGCTGTTATTGTGGGCCAATAAAGCCCCTGGCGAAGTGTTTTTCCTGCCAGAGCTCTAGGGGCTAAATGACTTCCACAAAGGCCTTCGTGAATTTCTCGAAGAATTTCTTGGCCTTCGGCTTGAGATATACATCGGAGTAGAGGGGAACATACTCCGGCCTTGTATAATATACCGTTGATTAACTGATAGTTTCTTGCTCTGAGCTTTAATCTTGACAATTGGGGTTCTTCGGGCAAATTTGTTCCTCCTTGCAAGAGTTCTATGATTGAATCTTTCCAATCTGCACTAGGAATGCAGAGAATCTCTGCAGAAGCAACTTGTGGCACCGAAGGTATATTGAGCTCCTCATAGAAAGCTTCGTCAGGCACATCCACAGCTCCGGCAGCAGCCTTCGCTAAAATGTCCGCTTGCACATTTTCAGCTCTTGGTATACTCCGAATGGAAATACCCTTGAAATGTGCTTCGATCTTGCGAATTTCTTCCAAGTACTTTGCAAGCTGTGGATGTCGGACTTGAAAACTTTTGTCTACGTGCCCTGCTACTATCTGAGAATCTGTTTTTATAATTATCCTTGTAGCCCCTAAAGCACGTGCTTTCCGGAGTCCCAATAAAATTCCTTCGTACTCCGCTATATTATTGGTAGACTTAAAGTTGAGTCTTGCGGAGTACATTGCTCTTTGTCCTGATGGTGAAATTAATACTGCCCCAATGCCTGCTCCGGATGCTTGGAAAGCACCATCGGAGTAAATAATCCAAACTCCGTCATCTGATTTCTCCGGAGTCAACTTCGCAGGTGGAGTGCACTCTGCTACGAATATACATTTTTCGGGGTTAAGACGGATTCCACATGCCCGAAGGCTATTGAGTGTTTCTGCTAAGTCTAGGCTATGTTGGTGCTTTAAAGCACTCTTTATTACAATATCATCCATATAGGCCTCCACATTGCGACCTAGTTGATGACCTAGAGCCTTAGCAACTAATCTTGAAAAAGTAGCCCCGGCATTTCTTAGGCCGAAGGGCATTCTTACATAGCAGAAGACTCCCGAAGGAGTTACAAAGCTCGTCTTGATTTCATCTTCGCGCTTCAACCATATTTGATGATAACCGGAATACGCGTCGAGGAAGCTTAGTAACTCCGAACCTTCAGTGGAGTCAACTAGTTGATCAATTCGGGGCATGGGGTAGGGGTCACGTGGGCACGCTTTATTCAAAGATGTGAAATCAATGCACATGCGCCACTTTCCGGAGGACTTCTTCCTGACGAAGACTAGGTTGGCTAACCATTCTGTATGGGCCACTTCTCTGATAATCCCAGCCTTCAACAGTTTTTTCAACTTCGTCCTTAGCTAGAGCAGCTCTCTCTGCGGACATCTTCCGGAGCCCTTGTCGAACAGGCCGGGCCTTCGGGTTTACAAGCAAGCTGTGCTCAATAATATCCCGATCAACTCCGGTGATATCTTCGTCAGACCAAGCGAAGACATCCAAATTTTCTTCTACGACCTTTTCCAAGGAAGTTGCAACTTCGGGAGGTAAATCTTTACCGAATTGAAAAGTGTATTTTTTACCATCTTTGACAATGACCTTCGTTGCAATCTCTCCTTCGGGACTTGGTCTTGGAAATGACTTCTTCGAAGCTTCGGAGGAGGCTGAAAAAATTCCTCCATTATCTTGGACACTGTTTACTTGCCTCGGATCAAGAGGAGGACCATGACCATATTCTGCCCTCCGAGCTATGGCTTGATCTCCGAAGATTGTCAGAACTCCTGATTGTGTGGGCATCTTCATGCACAAGTAGTTGTGATGCGCCACAGCTCCGAACTGATTCAACATACCTCGCCCAAAGATGACATTATAAGCATACGGAGCATCTACCACATCGAAGACAACTTCTTCAGTTCTGGCTAGTAAACCTTCTCCGAAGGTTACTTCCAGGCCTATCTGGCCGAGTGCATCTAGCGGAGGTCCTGCGAAGCCTTGCAGAGGACGAGCCGCTGGGAGGAGATGCTTCCGGGAAATGCATAACTGATCGAAGGCTTGTACAAATATGATATCTGCCGAGCTACCTCCGTCAATTAGCACCCTTCGGACTTCTGTTCCTGCAATATCAGCAGTAATAACCAATGGATCTGCATGCGGGAACTTGATACCAGCTGCATCCTCCGCAGAGAAAGATATTGGAACATGAGACCACTCCGGCATTGCAGCTGCAGATGACGAAGTCCCAATGTGGCCTACTTCTCGAACGTACTCTCTTCACTGTCTCTTGGACATGCTTCCGAGGGTACCTCCTCCGGAGATAGGGAGAACTACTCTCTTCCCTCTATCTTGCCCTTCTTCTTGCTTCGGAGGTGGCATAACATTGGCCACCGGAGGATGCCTTGCAGCATCAAAATTTTCTATCCGCGCCACAGCCTGGACCGGCTCCGAGCGCACTGCTGCTGCTGGACTTCGGTCGGTACTACCTCGACCCGAAGTTCTCTCCAAGTATTCTCCCCGAAGGGTAAGAATAGCCTTGCAGGTGTCAGTTGCATGGCTTCGATTCTCTCCATGAATACAGCAAAAAAGGGTCTGGCCCTTGCCGGCCGTTTTCCCTGGTGGCCTCCAACCGCTGGACTTGTTCCCCGCAGACTGTGGAGCTCTTGGTGCAAACTTCTGCGGGGGTGCAATGTTTAAGACTTCAGAGCGAGGGTGCTTTTGCCCTCTTCTTCTATCATGTTGCACTTCGGAGACTGGTTCTTGCGGCTGAGCCGAAGTCTTCACCTCTGCTTTAACTTCTGTCAACACTGTCGAAGTAGCAGTAGTCCTCCGAAGCCAACCTTCTTCCGACTTCGAGTACTCCTCGAAGTACGACATCAGCTGTGATACTGTGGTGATGCTCTTCCGATGCAGTTTATCTAGAAGGCCTTTATGACTGACGCCTTCCCGAGCCGCATCTACCACCGAAGATGTGGACAGCCACCGAATTTGCGACTTCGTGTGAGCGAAGCGCTTGAAATACTGCCTCAATGTTTCTCCGGGGAGCTGTTTCACTTGGAAAAGGCTTCCTGTCGACATGGGCGGCACGAAGGTGCCCTGAAAGTTACTTATAAACTTCTTCTTCAGTTGTGACCATGAAGCGATTGATCCTGGTTTTAAAGACCAGAACCATCTCAACGCCACTCCTTGAAGGGCTAACGGGAAGCACTTCGCCATAGTTTCTCTGTCTCCGCCACTAGCCTCAATCGCTAGGGCATAAGAACGTGCAAACTCACTAGGATCTTCGTCTCCGGTATATTTGCAGAGCTTCGAAGCTTTGAACTTTGGATCGAAGCGAACCTTCTGAAGCTCGGGATGCAACGGAGATTCATTGTCATAAGAGGCGTTCTCCGGGGCTTCGGGATAATCAAGATCGTCGTCTTCGTGCACTTCAGGGATAGTTGGGGTGGCTTGAGGGCGAAGCTTGTTCGCAGCCTCTTGTCGCCACCTCGCTACCTCGGCTTGAAGATTGGCCATTTGAGTGGCCATGTCTCCAAGGCTATCTTCATCTCCTCCGGAAGGACCTTCCGGGTCTTGAGAACTGGTGTGATCAGTTCGAATCGGAATGGAGGGTGGCAGAGTGGCTCTGGGCGGTCGGAGTATGGAAGGGGTTGGTGGAGAGGTTTCGTATCCTCGAGGGATAGAAGCCCCTTGCGGAGTTTGAGGTGGAGGGATAGTCGAAGACCCTCCGACTTCGACTGTGTCGAAGGGTATCTCTCCGGAGATCCGAGAGGACCTCCGAGTGGGATTGCGAGGTGCGCTCCGCTTAGGAGGCATGATGCAAGAAATTGGTAGAGAACGAAGTTTTTTGAACTAGGTTCCCCACGGACGGCGCCAACTGTTGGCGTAAAAGATTACGCTAACAGGTTTCTGTAGAAAAGAAACTAACAAACGAAGTGTTTGCGAAGCAAACTGTTCTAAGCCTCCGAAAGGATAATAGCTTAGAATAGTTCGAAAGTGTGTATTGAATCACTTGTAATCGGTCCCCATTACAGGGTGAAATGGGGGGTATTTATAGGCCCAAACATTAAGGAAAAGACCTATTTACCCCTCTATTACAACCGACATTAAGGAAACTATTCGGTTTCCTTAATAGGGCTAAAATGGTAAAAGACTAATCTAATAGGATAGAAGATAAGTCTTCCATCTTAGCTGGCAGAAAAGATCTTGAAAGGCTTTGGTTCGAAGACATACTTCGAACTAGTGTCTGTCTTCGGGCTTCGAACCGGGTTCCGAGCATCTTCGAAGAAGGTCTTCGGATAATCTTCGAACTAGCTGGTTATCTTCATGCTGCTTTGGCAATAACCCCAAAGATGAGATATTTTCCCCCAACAAAAACATTATCAATGTCACAAAAAAATTTAAAATTGCATTATGTTGCCATATATTCACAAGATTAATTAACCAAAGTATATATGTTGCCCACAAATTTCCCACTAGCCATTCCTGACCCCCAACCTCAATGATAGCACCCTCCTCGCCGCTACACGATGGCTCCTCCTAAGATTGAACAAAACAGTGGATCCTCAGACTCTACATCAAGTGGCGTGTGTGAAGTTTGCAAATGCGGTAAACTTAAGGTACATGGTATAGTTTGCAGTTGTTTAGCGAAGAAAGTGATTCTCATAATGGACTCCGACTAGGAGGAC
Organism: Zizania palustris; assembly: GCA_019279435.1. NCBI lineage: Eukaryota > Viridiplantae > Streptophyta > Magnoliopsida > Poales > Poaceae > Zizania > Zizania palustris. Next base: position 37,832,205 of record JAAALK010000085.1, on the reverse strand, counting down.
GACTCGCGATCGCCGCAACCAGATAGGGTAAGTTTTGGCAGATGGAAGAATGATGAGACAACTGGTGGCAGAGGGAAACATGCCGAGGCTAGCGGTGGAAAAGGGAAGCATGCAGAGCAATGCGGCAACAAGAGGAGGCAGGGGCAAGATCCTCTTTTTATGCAAATTTTATATTTTTATCAGCCAATTCAATCATTGATAAGTTGTTCTCACTATCGCCGCCGCGTGTATTTTCTTGTTCAGGAACATGGAGAGCAGTTCAGACTGCCTGATGATGCCGGGTTGGTTGAGGATTGGCAAGTTGAGGCTTTTCATCTGTTTAGCTAGATATAGGTTGGGTTTGTGCCGAGGAAGAAGAAGAAGCTCCAAACCATATCTTTCTTTTGGGTTTAACCAGTAGTGTGTTTCGATGTGTAAGCTGGTTTCCCCAGCCTGGACTTGTGTTTGTTTACTTGCTTTCAAATAAACGTGATGTGTCAAGCGAGCCCCCACACCACTGCGCTACAAAGTCTCGATCATATCGTAACAACACGACAAGTCTTGTCTTTTTTAGACTTTATTTGATTTTTTGAGGATTAAAAAACTATAAAGATACATGTTGTCGATCGAGTGTTTTGGCAACCTACATTTTTTATGATGGTTTTAAATTTATTTTATAATAACTAATGATAGAGTCAAAACATTAATATGGTTTTTCTATAAATTTTTGGTTAATTATTTCATGTCTTGTAGTTCAAATTTAACTTATTTTGACTTTGATCATAAAAACACAGTTAATGAAATAAAAAACAGTAAACTGAGAAAGAAAAATACTAATTTTTTTAATACATGTCTAACGTAAACCAAGCAAAAAATGCCAATTTTTTAAAAAATTTATAAGTTAAGATGTATTTTTATTGTTAAAAAAATTCAAGTTCAAATGAGGATTTAAACATCAATAAAAAATGTTCTGAGAATTAGAACAGAAATGAAAAAAATGTTTGGAAGCCAGCAGCAAGGTTCAAACCTCAAACCGCCTGCTGGCAGCAAAGTTCGAACCTCGAACCGCATGGCCCCAAGAGAGCACCCGCACCACTGCGCTACAAAATCTTTCTCCACAAGGTAGGAAACGTATGCTAGATAATCCCTACTACCCATATTAGTAGTGGCGGGCACATGTAACCAGTGGCAGGCATGTTGACGTCACCAGCCTGCCACTACTATTCCTTTTAGTAGTGGCGGTCGCATGACGTCATCGGCCCGCCACTACTAAGTCGAGTGACGTAAACTGAGGCAAAAAAATACAAATTTTTTAACTTTGATAAGTTATGATGTATTTTTATTGTTAAAAAAATTCAAGTTCAAACGAGGATTTAAACATCAATAAAAAGTGCTGAAAATTTAAAAAAAGTACATTAATAGAAAAAAATGTTTTTTGGGCGCCAGCAGCAAGGTTCGAACTTCAAACCGTCTGCCGGCAGCAAGGTTCAAACCTCAAACCGCATGGCACCAAAGTAGCCCCCCGCACCACTGCGCTTCAAAGTCTTTCTCAGCAATGTCAGCAGTGTATGCTAGATAATCCCTACCGCTACTTGGACATATTTGCATTTAAATACCAATTTCTGTTAATGAAAAATACCAATTTTTGCAATTAGAATATTGGTGTTGTATTTTTATTGTACAAAAAGTTTCAAGTTCAAAGGAAGAATCAACTATAGGTTTTGCGTTCAAACCTGAGTCATTTCATCTCTAAACCCTAATTCATCCTCGGAGAATCTCAGGTTTCTTAACACCCCACATGATTATTTTCTCGAAACAATTTTATTTTTTATGACAACATCTATGGATCGATCATATCATAACAACACGACAAGTCTCATCTTTTTAGACTTTATTTTATTTTTTGAGGATTAAAAAACTATAAAAATACAAGTTGTCGATCGAGTGTTGTGGAAACCTACATTTGTTATGATGGTTTTAAATTTATTGGATAATAACTAATAATAGAGTCAAAAACATGAATATGGTTTTTCTATAAATTTTGGTTAATTATTTCATGTCTTGTAGTTCAAATTGAACTTATTTTGACTTTGATCATAAAAACACACTTAATAAAATACAAACAGTAAACTGAGGAAGAAAAATACCAATTTTTGCAATTAGAATAGTTGTGTTGTTTTTTTATTGTACAAAAAGTTTCAAGTTCAAAGAAAGAATCAACTATAGATTTTGCTTTAAAACCCCAGTCATTTCATCTCTAAACCCTAATTCATCCCTGGATAATCTTAGGTTTCTTAATGAAATAAAAAAGTAAAGTGAGGCAGAAAAATACCAATTTTTTAAATTTGATAAGTTATGATGTATTTTTATTGTTAAAAAAAATCAAGTTCAAACTAGAATTTAAACATTAATAAAAAAATGATGAAAATTAGAACAGAAATGAAAAAAATGTTAGGATGCTAGCAGCAAGGTGAGAAACCATGTTGAAGAATATGGTTTTGATCAGTGTTGAAAAATCAGTCGATCAGCCGATTAATCGGCCAATTAATCGGTGATCGGCCATGGACCATTTAATTTTCGCTGAAATCGGCCAGAAATCGGTTGACCGATTAATCGGTTGGTCAAACCGATTAATCGGTGGTCAACCCAATTAATCAGTGCCAACCGATTAATCGGTCCGGCCTGGGGAGCTGAAAAAATGGGTTTTCCCCCCTCTTTCCTCTTCGCAACGCCAGATCTGAAGCCAGAGCTGAAAAAAATCACTTTCCCCTTCTTCGCGACGCCAGATCTGACGCCGGCCCGCCGCCCCGCCGTCCGCCGCCCCGCCGTCGTCGCCCGGCTCCCCTCCCGCGCGAGTGCCACAGGATGGAGTCTGGACGCCGAGCAGTGCCCGCTGCCCAACCATCCCGCCGTCGTCCCCGCGCGAGCGCGCGTCGCTAGCTCCCCTCCCGCCCGAGTGCGCGTCGCGGCTCCCCTCCCGCCCGAGCGCCACAGGATTGAGAGAGAAAGGTCCCGAGAGAGAGACGGAGGGAATGAGGGATGGCGTGCTGTGAAAAAGAAAGAAAACGTATACATAGCATTTGTGCCTGTGATTAGGGCGTTGTGGTGAAAAACAAAGAAAAGATGAGTGGATAGAATTAGACAGGTGTCAAATGCCTAGTGACTATTCTCCTAGAAATATTAAATATGAACACTATAATATATTATTTAAATATTTAGTCAACCGATTAATTGATCGACCGATTAATTCATTTAATCCCCGATTAACCGATTAATCCCTACTCAGTGGCCGGTCGATCAGTTACCGATCACCGATTTTTCTAACATTGGTTTTGATATTCCAGATGTGATGAGTGATTGTCAACGGAAGTTAATGGAAGGGAGAGATGTAGACCTGTCGAGTCTGAGGCGCGTGTGACTCAGGTACACGGGCAGTGAGCGACGGCCGGGCAGAGGAGCTGCGGAGTCGGGCTGGCCCAATCCGGGTACATGGCTAGGAGCGGCAGATGATCCACTAGTCTGTTGACTGGGTTTGACTCAGGTACACGGGCGGCGAGCGATTGCCGGGCTGAGGGAGCTGCGGGGTCGGGTCGGTCCATCTGGGTACCCGGTGCGAAGACGGTGGACGCTTTGTCAGTTTCGGCGTAAAACTGACAATCTATCATTAATTCATTTTTACGATATTAATATTTAGCTTTTAAGTTTAGAATATTTTTATTCGAGTCAGTTAATTTTTCTATGAATATTTTAGTAATTTTCGGAATTTATTTTAGAGTCAGTTTATTTTACCCGAGGGTAAAGTAGTCTTTTAATATATTAGGATTCGCCTATAAATAGGCCCCTATCCCCTTGGGGATAGTTGACTGTTTTTAATAGATTAATCTACAGTCCATCAAGTTTTCGTCGCCTAGATTCTTCTCTGTTTTTTTATCTGCACCAATGTTTTTCGTTTGGCCGTTGTCGTCTTCTCTACGGCAGGGAGCGCTACGCGTGGATCGAGCCTGGCGCACGGCAAAAAGGCTGCAAGCGGCACGTATCGCCAGGAAAAACTCACCAAAAGAAAAAAAAACAAGGACGTTTTTGATTTCTTTACGTATCTCGATTTTCTATTCATGGATCGTTGTTTTAAATATAATGAACATTGATTTCCGTGTGGAGTTTTTTTATATATTGATTTTGGTTTTACCACTGGTTTCCTTGCGTGAAGGATCTAGAAAATTTCTTTTCTTGCCTTGCGTTTGGATTCTGAGGCGGGCTGCGCAGGGGATTGTCCTTGGGCAGAGAAGCTGGTCCGCTGGCGCACGTCAATTTTTTGCATCTATAGACTGCACGGCAGCGGAGAAGATGAACCAGCAATCACGGTTTTTTCCGTGAGATCAAAGGTCTCAGTCGGCTGGTTGCTCCACGATGGCTTGTCATCTGCTTCCCACGGCGACGAATAGGGAACGGCGACATCTACGTAAGCATGCAGATTAGTTTCTAATCTCCTATTTTTTAGTGGGTCATTTTTAGAGATAATCATCCATTAATTAATTAGCAAAAAAATATTGTTTAGAAATTTCGTCGGAATTTAATTTGCCTAAATATTTTTAGTACTCGTATATTTTTATTTTAATATTCTTTAATTAGTTCGTATAAACTGAAAATTTATTGATAGGTGCAGCAATATTTTTATTCTATATTTACTTGAAATATTTTAGATTTATTTCTATATTAATTTATGGATGTTACATGTTTTTATTCATTCAATTAGTATTTTATTTTTAAACTGAAAAATAAATATTTCGTGATTTATCTAGGTGTTCTTATTTACTACAGTAATTTTATTTAATTCATCTGGGATATCATTTTAATTAGGACACCAGTCATTTTAGGATAGATAACTTTAGTTCCAGTAATTTTGCCTTGCTAATATTATTTGTCTGGTTAAGTTTATTTGGGTGTAGGGATTAGATCTTAGTTTAGCAAGAATTTTTAGGCACCCATTCACCCCCCTCTGGTCGCTACTTTCGGTCCTACAAGTGGTATCAGAGCGAGGTTAGGTTTTTCTAATATCTTAACCGATTCTAAAACCTAGGTAGTGACCATGACGTCTTCTGGTAAAATCCCATCCCTAGAAGCTTTTGGCTACACTTATTGGAAGACTCGCATGTGAGCATACCTTATGAGCCAGAGCTCGGAAATATGGGAGATTTGTGTTCATCCTAATTTCACCATAATGAATATTGCTGCGGATACTGCTGCAGATGTAGTTACCCAGCATCAAAATAATAGTAAGGCAGTGAACATTTTATTTTCTGGTCTAGGTTCTAGTGAGTTTGAGCATGTTAGCCATCTCACCACTGCTCGAGAGATCTAGGCTACCCTCCAGGCACACCATGAGGGGACAGCTCAGGTCAAGGCTAGGCTTTACCAGACCTACCAGCGTGAGTACGAAAATTTCTCACAAAAGCTGGGTGAGACTATTGAGGCTTTGTTTGGTCGTTTTCAATCGATCATTAACAAGCTTCGCGTCAACAAGGCCGAGCGTGATCAGCTGATCTCGAATCATGAACAGGCGCTTAAGGTACTCCATACCTTGGACCCTAAGATCTGGGAGATCAAGATCTCTTCTATTGTTGAGAGCACATCATATGATACCTTGACCATCGCAGAGCTTTTTAGTAAGCTCAAGGCCTCAGAGGTCGATATTCAGTTGAGATCAAATCTCACTGATTCTGGCTCAAAGACTCTAGCGCTTGCGACACCGTCTACAGATCCTAATGCCATGAGTTGTACTGCCTTTTCCTTGATGTCTATCTCCGAGGAACAACTTGATACTCTAGGAGATGATGATCTGTGCTTGTTTAACAACCGGGTGCGACGTGTCTATGATAAGCGAATGTTCAAGAGACACGACACAAAATCCAGATGCTTTGAGTGTGGTGACCCAGGTCATTTCATCACTGACTGCCCCAAGCAGAAGACTTACAAGAAGGGAACTGGCGGCAACTCCTACAACTCCGGCAAGTACGATAACTCCATGAAGGGCAAGCCCAAGACAAAATTCTTTCGAAAGGCTCTAAAAGACTACAGGCGTGAGAACAAGAAGCGAGACAAGACCTTCTTCGCTGAGATGGAGAAAAGATACTGCAAGAGATCCTCGTCTTCCTCCTCATCTTCAAGTTCAAGTGATGAAGATATCATGATCAGGAAGGGGAAGGACAAGGACAATCCGGCGGGCCTCTGTTTCATGGGCTTCGGGGACAAGCCGAAGAGTCTCTCACGCCACAGCCGAAGATCCCACATGAGCTTCTGCTCAATGGCTCTTGGGGAGAAGAAAGAAAAGGACTCCTCCGACGACTCCGACGATGACGATGATGAGAAGGTATCATCCTATGAACAAGAAGTTGTTAATTTATTAGAACAGAATAGTCAAGAGTTGAAGTATTGGGAGAAACTGCTTAGAGGGGCTAAGAAGAGGATAGATGAACTTGAGAGTGAGCTAGCCACGGCGAATGACAAGATTGAGAGTGTGTCTTCTTCCCCTCACTTGGGTGATAGTGGTGAGTGCCCTAACTGTGAGGTGTTGTTGTGTGACCTGACGACTCTTAAGTCTAGGTACACAGAGAGAGTAGATGAGAGAGACGCATTGGCCACTGAGCTTGAGAGCACTCAGCAAGAGCTAAAAGATGCTCATGCCACTGTCGTCATACCTTGTGTAGACTGCCCATCCCATTTAGCTAGTATAGCCGAGCTGAGAGCCAAGAGTGATGAGCAGTTGTGCGAGTTAGCTGGAGTGAGAGCTGAGTTGGAGCAGACTAAGCTAGAGCTTGAGACCTTGTTAGTTCCATCCACTGTTTGTGAGAACTGCCTATCCATTAGAATGGAGTTGATCAAGCTAAAAGCTGAGAAGTCTGTCAAAGTTGATAAAGAGTGTGAGATCTGGTTGTCTCAGGTGGAGGTGTTAGCTTCTTTGAGAGAGGAGCTAGCTGATGTTCAGAACGAGAACTTTTACCTCCGTTCAATCCTGAGTTGGATCAGTGCTAAAGAGCCACAACTCGGCATGATGATCCAGCAATTCAAGAGACATGATGGGTTTGGGGTAGGTTACACCTATACCAAGGCTGATTTTGAGAGCGCCATTAGCCGAGCTATGGAGTGGAGCAAGATGACTCCCGAACAGAGATATCCCAAGACTCACTCCACTGAGCCCTTTAAGGATAGTCAACCCAAGGATGGAGTGTTCGAAGAACAACCTAAAGCTCTACCTAAGAAGCAAATCTGGGTCCCAAAACCTAAAACCCTTCACACTTCTCCTGATTCTTTAACTGGACCCTCTCACACCAAAGATGATACATCAAACACCACCAAGGCTAAGAATCCCAAGCCTCAACAACATCCCAAGAAGCCTACCTATCACTGTGAGTTTTGTCAGAGAGACGGGCATCTTGAGAAGTTTTGCTTTAGGAGGAAGCGGATTGAGTGAGCAGAGAAAGCTCGAGGTGGGCAGGAGCAGTTCTACCAGCAGGGTGGTAGACAGAGAGTTCCTCGACGTAGAGAGAGGCTAGAGGCCAGGCCACGTCGTGTAGGTGGTGGTAGAGGAGACGGTTTTTATCGTGCTCCGGAGGGTGGTTTCTGTTCCGGCAGAGTTCCAGATCGTTATGGATACGGTGTTGGACCTCGTGATCGTGTTTTTAGGAAGAACAGAGGACCACGCTTTGAGCCGCGTTTCAGTCCAGACTCATATGATTCCTTTTGCTTTCCTACATATGCGCAGATGGCTCGACACTGGTTCAACACTTTTACTAAACCTGGCATTGGACCGTTTGGTCCCATTCATGATTATTGATCGTGTTTTGGGAGTTGTGTATTTTTTTACGATATTTTGAGTCAGTTTTTTTTCTTCTGTACTTTTATTGAGTCTTTTTTGTATGTGCGTTCATATCTTGCATAATCATAAATCACATTTTGAGCTTGCTTCTGTTATTTGATTAATCTGCTTTACTTTCTCTAGCTAGTATATGTTTTTTGATTATCTGTCGATGATCATGTTCTGTTCAAGTTCCCATGATATATCTGATATTTGTCATATGCATGGCTTTTATGTTTTAAAATTGAAAAATGATCACCATTGCTTCTGGTAACTAGCATGTGTAGGCTGAATGCTTTCGCTATCTTTTACATGCCTTGTAGCTAGATCCTTACTTAGATGCAGATACGCAACTTGGACATCTATATGCTTTAAATATGAAAAATGTGCTTTAAAAATGATAAAAATTCAGAAAATTGAAAAATTTATGCATTTTTATGATTATCAGAAAAGATCCAGGTGGGTTTTCTTTTGTCGCATTGCATTGTTCTGGACTGCTTACCATAGCACTTTGGTATGAACTAGGACGGTGTAATGTATGCCAAGACCAGTGTCTTAAGCTTCTGATGGTCCAGTTCTGGCCTAGGTTTGACTTGGTCGGTTAGCATAAGGTTTGACATGCAAATAACCCCTGGCAGAAATGAAAAATAGAAAGAAAAAGTCTGAAAAATTTAAAAAGATGACAGGTTTGCTAAAGCACTTTGTTTTGGATAACGCTTATCTTGGTAGATATCAGTTAGCTTTTGCATATCATGCTTTACTTTGCTTGTTAACTAGAAAATGTGGTGATGCTTTTGTTTGAAAAAATCGAAAAATGCGTGCTAATGATTTTCTTTAGATATCATCTGTTGCACTGATCATGTCATGTACCTTCGACAATATATCTTTTGCTATACCTGTTAGATGTTGTAATTGCAGATAATCATATCTAAGAAGCATGCTTTTCACACTCCACCTGCACCCCATTTGCATTCATAGCATATTTTGAGGGGGAGCTGCATTTCAGGGGGAGTTTGTGTTTATGTCTCTTTAAGTGCATTTAGTCTCACTTGATGAGTCTAATTGTCAACAAGGGGAAGAAATTTTGGAGTTTACTTTTTAGTTTCCTTATTGGTAATTCTGAGATTTGCACTTATTTTTGAGTCTTTATTTTTGGTTAACTATAATGATTTTTGAATCTTTATTTTTTGTTAACTATAATGACCGTTTTCGTGCTTTTGTTTGGCTTTTGGTCATTAGGGTTAAACTTTTATTTTCTTTCTTCTATTTTCTTTTGTCTTTGTTTTTCTGTTTCCACATGTTTTGCAGTTTCTGGAAGTGAGCTGAAAAGGGTGTTGACAATGCACTCATCAAGGGGGAGATTGAGAAACCATGTTGAAGAATATGGTTTTGATATTCCAGATGTGATGAGTGATTGTCAACGGAAGTCAATGGAAGTGAGAGATGAAGACCTGTCGAGTCTGAGGCACATGTGACTCAGGTACACGGGCAGTGAGCGACGGCCGGGCAGAGGAGCTGCGGAGTCGGGCAGGCCCAATCCGGGTATATGGCTAGGAGCGGCAGATGATCCACTAGTCTGTTGACTGGGTTTGACTCAGGTACACGGGCGGCGCGTGATTGCCGGGCTAAGGGAGCTACGGGGTCGGGTCGGCCCAATCTGGGTACCCGGTGCGAAGATCGTGGATGCTTTGTCAGTTTCGGCTTAAAACTGACAATCTATCATTAATTCGTTTTTAGGATATTAATATTTAGTTTTTAAGTTTAGAATATTTTTATTCGAGTCAGTTAATTTTTCTAAGAATATTTTAGTAATTTTCGGAATTTATTTTAGAGTCAGTTTATTTTACCCGAGGGTAAAGTAGTCTTTTAATGTATTAGGATTCGCCTATAAATAGGCCCCTATCCTCTTAGGGATAGTTGACTGTTTCTAATTGATTAATCTACAGTCCATCAAGTTTTCGCCGCCTAGATTCTTCTCTGTTTTTTTATCTGCACCAACGTTTTTCGTTTGGCCGTTGTCGTCTTCTCTACGGCAGGGAGCGCTACGCGTGTATCGAGCCTGGCGCATGGCAGAAAGGCTGCAAGCGGCATGTATCGCCAGCAAAAACTCACCAAAAGAAAAAAAACAAGGACGTTTTTGATTTCTTTACGTATCTCGATTTTCTATTCATGGATCGTTGTTTTAAATATAATGAAAATTGATTTCCGTGCTGAGTTTTTTTTATATGTTGATTTTGGTTTTACCACCGGTTTCCTTGCGTGAAGGATCTAGAAAATTTATTTTCTTGCCTTGTGTTTGGATTCTGAGGCGGGTTGCGCAGGGGATTGTCCTCAGGCAAAGAAGCTGGTCCACTGGCGCACGTCAATTTTTTGCGTCTATAGACTGCACCAACATTTTTCGTTTGGCCGTTGTCGTCTTCTCTACGGCAGGGAGCGCTACGCGTGTATCGAGCCTAGCGCATGGCAGAAAGGCTGCAAGCGGCACGTATCGCCAGGAAAAACTCACCAAAAGAAAAAACAAGGACGTTTTTGATTTCTTTACGTATCTCGATTTTCTATTCATGGATCGTTGTTTTAAATATAATGAACATTGATTTCCGTGCTGAGTTTTTTTTTATATGTTGATTTTGGTTTTACCACCGGTTTCCTTGCGTGAAGGATCTAGAAAATTTCTTTTCTTGCCTTGTGTTTGGATTCTGAGGCGGGCTGCGCAGGGGATTGTCCTCGGGCAGAGAAGCTGGTCCACTGGCGCACATCAATTTTTTGCGTCTATAGACTGCACGGCAGCGGAGAAGATGAACCAGCAATCACGGTTTTTTGCGTGAGATCAAAGGTCTCAGCCGGCTGGTTGCTCCACGGCGGCTTGTCATCTGCTTCCCACGGCGACGAACAGGGAACGGCGACATCTACGTAAGCATGCAGATTAGTTTCTAATCTCCTATTTTTTACTAGATCATTTTTAGAGATAATCATCCATTAATTAATTAGCAAAAAAATATTGTCTAGAAATTTCGTGGGAATTTAATCTTCCTAAATATTTTTAGTACTCGTATATTTTTATTTTAATATTCTTTAATCAGTTCGTATAAACTAAAAATTTATTGATAGGTGCAGCAATATTTTTATTCTAGATTTACTTGAAATATTTTAGATTTATTTCTATATTAATTTCTGGATGTTACATGTTTTTATTCATTTAATTAGTATTTTATTTTTAGACTGAAAAATAAATATTTCGTGATTTATCTAGGTGTTCTTATTTACTACAGTAATTTTATTTAATTCATCTGGGATATCATTTTAATTAGGACACTAGTCATTTTTAGGATAGATAACTTTAGTTCCAGTAATTTTGCCTTGCTAATATTATTTGTCTGGTTAAGTTTATTTGGGTGTAGGGATTAGATCTTAGTTTAGCAAGAATTTTTTAGGCGCCCATTCACCCCCCTCTGGTCGCTACTTTCGGTCCTACACAAGGTTCAAACCTCAAACCGCCTGGCGGCAGCAAGGTTCGAACCTTGAATCGCATGGCACCAAAGCAACCTCCGACACCACTGCGCTACAAATTTGTTCGGGGAGATAATCCAGACGGTAGTTGAGAGCATAACGAGCAGGAGAACGGTGCGGATGGAAGGCAATGCTTAGCGGGGGCTCGGCGCCCCATTCTGGAGGCGTCTGGGACCCCGAGGCAGGGAGGCTTGGGGACCTCCGGAAGCTCCAAAGCAGACAAGAGGGGCCTCCCTAGAGGAGTTCCAGCGGGAGGCCGGAGCCAAGCCTTCGAAAGACGCGAAAGCTCCGGGGTGCAATAGAAGACCAGGGGACAGTCCGATCAAGGTTGTCCGGGGACAGGATCGTGATCGCCTGCGCAGTGTCGGGCGATCGCTGCAATGCCCAGCATGGTTGATACGCTGTCAGGGCTACACTTTCTGTTTGTACTATGTGGCTGCTACTCTTGTTTGTATTACAGGCCTGTGTCACGTAGTGTAACAGTTAAGGGGTTTTGAAAGTATTAGGCCCTTTCTGGCAGGGTTGCTCTATAAATACTCCTACCCCCAGTTGTAATGGACACAGAATCCAAGAATACAGTCTGATATTTGGTTTCCAACAGGGGTATTGAAGCCAGTCCAACGCAAGTCGGCGCACTACAGAATATGTCTCCCCCTCGGAATTTGAAGCAGGCACAGAAGCTAGCCGGACGCCTCGCCGCTCTTAGCCATTTCTTGGCAAGATAGGCTGAGAGAAGTCTCCCCATTTTCAAGGCATTGCGAGGCTCCAAAGACTTTGAATGGACCCCGAAATGCCAAGACTGCTTCGACAGGATAAAAGAATATCTTGCCAATCTCATTGCCCTCGCAACACCCTGGGCCAGCGATCCTCTTCTAGTTTACATCGCCGCCTCAGGCAGCGTGGAAAGTGCGGTCTTGATTAAAGAAGAAGACACTGGCGGGAAGCTGGTACAACGCACTGTATACTTTGTGTCTGAAGCTCTCTCCTGAGTAAAAACTCGGTATACCGAGCTCGAAAAGTTGGCGTATGCTTTTGTCATGGCATCCCGGAAGCTTCGACACTACTTTTTGGCCCATGATATAATCATTCCGACTGCCTACCCCCTGCGTGACATGTTCCGGAATAAGGACGCAATTGGGTGAATCGGGAAGAGGGCAGTGGAGCTCGCTCCGTTCGGCATCTCCTTTGTGGCTCGGACTGCCATTAAGTCTCAAATCCTTGCCGATTTCATCGCCGAATGGATTCCAGCAGTTAGTTATGCCAGTGACAAAGCCAGCAAAGGGGTGTGGACTATTTACTCAAATGGTGCCTACCAAGCTTCTGGAGCGGGCGCCGGGGTGGTGATTGTTTCCCCCTCCTGTCAGCAAGCTTTATATTCCGTTCGGTTGAACTTCAAAGCTACAAACAATGTTGTCGAATATGAAGGAGTGTTGTTGGGTCTTCGCAAGGCGCACGTGCTCGGAGCCACCCACGTAATTGTCAAGACCGATTCTCATGTCGTCGCCGGACACGTAGACAAAAGTTTCCAAGCTCGGCACCCCGATCTCGCAGCCTACCTCGAAGCCATTTGGAAATTCGAGGTATCTTTCAAGGGGATATCCATCCAAAGCATACCAAGAAGTGAAAATTGCCAAGCTGACGTCCTCGCTAAAGTTGGCGCTGGCGGTCAAGCTCTTCCTCCCACTGCCTTTTTCGAAGAACTTGCCGAACCATCGGCATCTCTCCGCGGAGATGTACCGCCTCGTGCGCCGACGGGTACTCCAGTGCTCTCTCGGCCGTCTACAGTACTTTGTACAGCTGATGGTGATTGGTGAGAGCTCATTCTACGGACACTCAATGGCGACATGGATGACCAGCCTAATCCGGAGCTGGCGCGGCTTCAACTCCACGCCAGGCCTTATCAAATCATTAACGGAATCCTGTACAAGTCGGGTGTATGCTCGCCACTGCTTCGGTGCATCTCCCGTCCAGATGGTGATGGGGGATTAGTCCTGATCTTCCGTTAGGTAAGGATAACTTGGATTGGTGGAGAATCTCGACGTTGGCGATCCAAGGCTCCGGTCCGGCGGATCAAAACCTTGCAATCGTTACACCACTATCTCCGTTGGTTATCAATCACGCAGGACGCGATTGACCTCGCCATGAAGGCTAATTCCTGCAAGCGAACCCAAGAACACAAGCAAGAACAAGAAGGATACAAGTCGAATGCCAAATCACAGACAAACGATGATAAGGTGAGGTTTCACAAACGCCGATGCAGCAGCCAATCGGTCCGGTGCAAGGGGCGGGATCTAAACACACAAGTGTAGATGCAAACAAAGCAAAACCTGACCCTAAAGGCAGCTGGTGCGAGTATATAAGGCGTGGGCAGCCTGTAGAAGGCGAACAGACTCAGTAGAAGGCGAACAGACTCAGACTATGGGCCAACACGGCCCAACTCTGTCATGCAGGACTTTTTCAAACACACAGGACGACTCGAGACTCCAAATGAGGTGAGACTAACGGCAAACGATCCGTGTTCTCCTCAGCTTTCCAAAAAGTCCAAGAACGCACCAATCGGACTTCGTATGAGGAAGTTACGCCCATTTTGGTGCATGGTGGTTGATGTAGTCCGAACCAGCTTTTTCTTGACTTCAAATCATCCGTGCGACTCTGTCTTCAACTCCAACTCTCCCATTCCATCTCCCATGTTCCTAAGCAACAAGATATCACTAGTATTCAGTAGCATCCCATCCAAACAAATATTAACATAGTTGCTAAGGAAAGAATTAACCTCATGGTTCAAGCGACCGGCACGGGCGCGTGTGATTGGTCCCTGTAATTTAATTGTAGGTTGATGGTGCATGTGAGTATCATGTTGGTGCATTTGTGTATCATGCTGGTGCGTGTGTGTATCATGCGATGTGATGTCCTCATCAGATGGACTACGGATGCTCCGGGAAATCCATGATGGCCTGTGTGGCAGCCATTTAGCCCCTCGAGCACTTGCTGGGAAGACTCTCCGCCAGGGTGTGTATTGGCCCACCATCATCGCCGACGCAGAAGATCTAGTGCACACCTGCCAAGGGTGCTAATGGATGGGGCGATGGAGCCATAGGCCCCCGGTCAGCCTACAACTCATCGCACCCATCTGGCCCCTAGCTCGGTGGGGGATGGACCTTATCAGACCATTTCCCAAGGCAAGGGGAAACTAGCGCTTTGCCATCGTTGCCATCGAATACTTAGCCGAGTACGGTAGTTGAGAGCATTACAAGCAGGAGTACGGTCCGGAGGGAAGGCCACGCTTAGCGGGGGCACGACGCCCCATTCCGGAGGCGTCTACAAGCCCCGAGGCAGGGAGGCCTGGGGACCTCCAGAAGCTCTAAAGCAGACGAGAGGGGCCCCCCGAGTGGAGGTCCGGTGGGAGGCCGGAGCCAAGCCTCCGGAAGAGGCGAAGGCTCCGGGGTGTGACAGAAGACCAAGGGACAGTCCGGTCAAGGTGCTTTGGGGACAGGATCGCGATCGCCTGCGCAGTGTCGGGTGATCGCTGCAACGCCCAGCACGGTTGATACGCTATTAAGGCTACACTTTCTGTCTGTATTATATGGCTGCTACTCTTGTTTGTATTACAGGCCTATGTCAGGTAGTGTAACGGTTAAGGGGTTTTGGAAGTATTAGGCCCCTTCTAGCAGGGTTGCTCTATTAATGTTGGGGGAGATAATCCCGACAGCTGAAGGGGGCCACCACTAGAGGGCCCGAAGCATGGTGCCAGAGGGGCCCAGACCTCCGGGCGAGCAAGCCGGAGGCCTTCGGAGGCTCCGGGATGCTCCGGAGGGGTCCTCGGGCGAGAGGCGATTGGGCGGAAGCCGGAGGCCACTCTCCGGACTGAAGACGCCGGGGGCCACACCCCTGGGGAAGAATGCCGAAGGCCATCCCTCGGACCGAGCAGTGGTTCCGGAGGGAGTTTTGGCAGAAAGAAGACCAGTCAAGCCTATAGGGGGACAGGATCGCGATCCTCTGCGCCGTGTCGGGCGGCGCAGGCAGCGACCGACATGGCTAATACGCAGTCAGGGTCGAATCTTCTTGTCTGTACTACACAGAGTCCATTTTGTCTGTACTACTGACCAATGTCAGGCCAAGTAGTGGTGGTGGTTTTGTGGCGCCTGGCCCTTAGGGCAGGCCACCTTATAAATACCCCCCAACTACAGTTGTAATAAACACACGATCCAAGAATACAGAGCATACTACAATCCTCCACTTCCACTAAGAAAACCTGCTGGTCCGATCTGTCGTTCCAACAGTTGGCGCCGTCCGTGGGGAGCCTAGTTCGAGAAGCTAGCGTCCTCTATATCCACTCACCAAAGCATGTCGGGTCGGAAAGGCGCAAGCACGGTTCCTCTGCGTCGGTCGGCCCGCACCACTGGGATCGAGCCCACTCCGGTCCGCGACTCCGACCAGTCAGTTGTTGCGCCCATCGGGGCACCCTCCCTGGAGCCGACCCAGGCCCCGGAGGGGACGCCCGAGGCTTGGGGCCCTGTTGGCGTGCCTGAGCCGGCCTCCATCAATCTTGCAGGGTTCCCAGAGGGGCTGCCGGAGGGGCATCCTCCGAGCGGGCCCCCAGTGGTGTCCCTCCGAACCGACAACGTCCGTTCGGGAGAACCTGAGACTGCTTCAGGAGGAAGCGAGAGTCAGGCCGATGCCTGGGCCGCTGAGAATGCACGGCTGAAGGCGGAGCTGGCCTAGTGGCGCCAAGAGGCGTCGCTCTGCCCTCCCGAGCCATCCCGCGATACGAGGGTTGCTGCCGTGGCCCTGAGCGACGATGAAGATCAAGGGGAGGAGGAAAACGCGTCATACGACGAGGAGTCCCCCCTGCACCCAGACCTTCAGAGGGTGCGCTTCGGTTAGAAGTTTCGGGCCGCCAAGCTTCCCAAGTACTCTAGGGATTCTGATCCCGGAGAATTGTCCCGCTCATACGCTCTGGCGATAGAAGCGTTCCGGGGGAGCCGAGACACCATGGCTAAGTGCTTCCCTCTAGCGCTCGAGGGGATCGCTCTCCGGTGGTTATGGTTGCTCCGGCCTGGAACCATCCGTTCGTGGGACTAGCTGCAAAAGAAGTTCGTCAACAACTTTTAGGGCACCTTCATGGCCCCAATGTCCACCGGGAGTCTCTTCCAAGTGAAGCAGCAACCCAGGGAAACTTTACGACAATATTCCCAGCGTTTCGCGCACACCAAGGCCCAGATCAGGGGCTCTCGGCTTCCTCGGTCATTGACGCTGCCCGGGAAGGTGTCACCCACCCAGGCCTCCTCGACAAGCTCCATCGGAAGTCCATCTCTTCAGTGGCCCAGCTCATGACATACTTTGAAGAGTACGCCCGGTCCGAAGAAGGATATATGCGCCGGCAGGCGATGATAGTCCATGTTCGGGCCACGGGCGCCAAGACGTACGAAGCATCTCCGGACCTCGACCAGGGAGCCCGCCCAGCTCCTGACTTCCGCCGCCAAGATTCCGGCCGACAGGACTCCGTCCACCGAGACTCCTGGCGGGGCCGGAAGCATCTTCGAGGGGAAGTCCTCAGCATCACCCCTCGAGCCCCCGCTAAGCACCAGCACACTTCCGGAGGGGGCCGCTTCTCCGGGGCCAAGGCTCCGTCTTAGGTACTCTTCGAAGGGATCACCTTTTACTGCAGCGTCCATGGCGAGAACTGGAGCCACGATACCGACTCCTGCCAGACCATACTCACCCTCCGAAGTGACTACCTCGAGCATTGTGCTGGCCGTGGCTCCACCGACAAAGGGAACCCCTTACCTCGCCCTGAAGTAGTCCAAGTGGTCCGGCGCCACGACGAGCCGGAGGCCCTCGGCCTAACCCCGGAGTTCGGCAGGGCCCAGGCCCCCAAGCTTGAAGATGCGCCGAATCGGGGGAAAAGGCAGGTCCTCCCCATTTCTGGAGGTGGAGCCCTGGGAGCTCTGTCCAAGCGCTAGTGGCGGGATTACTTTCGGGAGGTCGGGCATATTGGCACGTCCGGCTGCTCCGTCCTCCCCGAGAGGTCCCACATTCCCATCTCCTTCACCGCCGAGGATGCCTCCGGACTCAAGTTCCCGCACACCGACCCCCTCGTTGTTTCGGCCGATATTGCCAGAGTCGAGGTGCATCGCATCCTGGTTGATGGGGGAAGTTCCGCTGACATCATCTTTGTGCAGGCCTTCGATCAGCTGTGCCTATCCCGAAAGCATTTACTGCCAGCTTCCCGCCCACTCTAGGGCTTCGCGGGCCCTCCGCTCGATGCCCTGGGCAAGATCATGCTGGAGGTGACCTTCGGCGACTCCCCCCTTCGGCGCTGCGAAGAAATCCTGTTCGACGTGGTCGACGCTCCGTACGCCTACAACGCCATCTTCGGGAGAGGAATGCTCAATCGCTTTGGAGCCATCGCCCACCACAACTACATGTGCCTCAAGATGATGACTCCAGGTGGGGTGTTGTTGGTCCTAGGCGACCAGGCCGTGGCCCGCCGGGTTGAGTACGGCCACTCGGCACCACTAGAGCCACATCAGATTCACAGCGTCCGCGAAGGCGCAGAAGGACCCAGCCTCCCCAGTGGCGGAGACTCTGGATAGAAGGGCCGCCCAGCAAAGCCTCTCCTGGAGGGGGAGGTCATCATGAGGATCTTAGTCCAAGACGGGAAGGAGCGCCCGATCAAGTTTGGAGGGGGTCTGGAGCCGGAGGTTTTGGAGCAGCTCAAAGGAATCATCCGCAACAACCTCGACATCTTCGCATGGTCCGATGAGGATATCACCGGTGTCGACCGCTCGATCATTGAGAACTCGCTGGCGGTCGACCCGAAGGCTCGACCGGTCCGCCAGGGGCTCCAGAAACTTTCCATCGAGCGGGCCGAGCTCGCCAAGGCCGAGACAGAGAAGCTGCTTCGAGCGGGTGTCATCCGGGAAGTGAGTCATACGGAGTGGTTGTCTAACCCAGTGTTTGTTGAGGAGCCATGCTGAATAGCGTGGGCCTCATGGCTCCAGAAGTGATGAGTCATTGTCAACGATAGTCAAAGAGGACTGAAGAAGAGAAGAGATCTGCTGTTTCATGGGCCGCGTGTGACTCAGGTACACGGGCAGCGAGCGAATGTCGGGCAGAGGAGGCTACGAAGTCGGGCTGGCCCAATCCGGGTGCATGGGCCAGAAGCAGTAGAAGACCCACTGGGCTGTTGACCAGGACTGACTCAGGTACACGGGCGGTGAGCGATTGCCGGGCTGAGAGAGCTGCGGGGTCGGGCCGGCCCAATCCGGGTACCTGGTGCAAAGCTAGTGGAGGCTTTGTCAGTTTCGGCGTAAAACTGACAACCGTCGATTCTGTATCCGACTGTCCAGAAGAGTAGCTTCCGGATATGTCATCTGTTACTCTAGGCCCACAGTCAGTCAGTTGTGTCTGTAAAAATACCTAAGGGCAGTAGAGTCTTTTTCTGTATCTTTTGAGTCTGTAAAAACCCTAAGGGGCTGGTAGAATATTCCTAGTGTTGGGCTGCCTATAAATAGCACCCCAATCCCTAGGGTTTGGACTACCCTTTTGTGCTGAAATCAAATCCACCCTTTGGGTCACTTTGTCCCCTGTCTTCTCTCTCCTGTGTGCGCCGCCAGGGCTTCCCTTTCACTGTGTATGCATTTTTTTCTTGCTCAAATCTCTTGGATGCGTAAATGCTTTGGTCCCTGGTGAATTTATTGCTTGCATTTTGTTTGGTTTGGGGAGTTATTGCCCTGGCTACGAGCGGGTGAATTTTATTCTTGAGGTGAAGGTTCTTCTGGTGCTTCTGTTCTTCACGAACTGAGTACTAGTTCTTGCTGTTGCAAGTAGTACTGCTTTACTGTAGCTACAGTGTTCTGCAACAGCTTTTCACCTTCTATTGCCCAGCTTTTTGATCGAAGCTGACAGTCTCTTTTACCTTTTTCTGAGTGTGTCTGGCGAAGCTCGGTTCTGTGCGAAGCTCCTTAACTCCGTGAGGCAGGCTCCGATCGAACATCTTTAAAAGCTTCGCTCAGACTTCGAACCTAAATCTTTGTGTCCTGTGTGGCTAGCTTCAAAGTATTTTCTAAACGGACAGCATCGCATACTTCGATCGACAGTGCAAAGGTACTCCGGCCCTAGCTGTTCGAAGTTCACACTTCGTTAAGTCTCGGAGTTGTCATCGAAGTTTGCCCTTCCACTTAGCTTCGCATTGTTTTCTTGGTAGCCTGTCACCCTTCGCTTCTTTGTTCGGAGCTTGTTCTCTTCGCAGATAAAGCTGTGGGCTTCAGACTTGTTTTTCTGTCACGTGACAGACTTCGCTTCTTTGTTCGAAGGTTGTCTGTTTGTGTGTTGTGTTCGAAGTTTTTGTGTTCGAAGGTTCAGCTTCGGAGCTTTCGGTTCTAAGTGTGTTCGAAGTTTTGTCTTCGAAGTGCGTACTTCGAAGCAGGCTTCGGCACTGGTTTACTTCGCTCCGAAGCTCGTAACTTGAAGTTGTGTTCGAAGTCTTGTCTTCGAAGTGCTTACTTCGAACCAAGCTCCGGCACTGTTTTTACTTCGCTCCGAAGTACACTTCGCTTCTTACTACTTCGAACTAGGCTAGACAGTGACACCTTCGGCACTTCGGACAGACTCCGTCATCAACCTCCGAAGCAGACCTCGACGTGCGAAGGGGGCTTCGCCAAGTTTCGAACAGGAGACAAATTTGGACAGTAACTTCTCTTTTCACTTTATACATACTTAGATCATTTCATTGAGAAGTATAGGCCTGTCACAACTTGTTTATCTGCCTAGTTGCACCACTTTAGTTTTTACACTGTTTATCATCAGTTGCTTCTAGGTTAGAAACCTTTAGACTTAGGCCTTCTGTTTTATTTTCTGCTGCATAGTATTTTGAGGTGTGTTGGGTATTGGGAATAGGCCATTGATTCGAAAGAATTTTTAAGGCGCCCATTCACCCCCCCCCTCTGGTCGCTACTTTCGGTCCTACAAGTGGTATCAGAGCGAGGTTAGGGTTTTTCCATACCTTAACCGGTTCTAAACCCCAGTAGTGACCATGACGTCTCCTGGCAAGGTCCCGTCCTTGGAAGCCTATGGCTATAATTATAGGAAGGGGAAGGACAAGGATGATCCGGCGGGCCTCTGTTTCATGGCCTTCGGGGACAAGCCGAAGAGCCGCTCACACCAGCGCCGAAGATCCCGCAAGAGCTTCTGCTCAATGGCTCTCGGGGATAGGGAAGAAAAGAGCTCCTCAGACGACTCCGACGACGACGATAGCAAGGTATCATCTTATGAGCGCGAAATTGTTGATTTACTTGAGAGCAATCGTCAGGAGTTGAAGTATCGGGAGAAACTGCTTAGGGGGGCTAAGAAAAGGATAGACCAGTTAGAGAGTGAGCTTGCCGTGGCCAACGGTAAAATAGAAAGTCTATCTTCTTCCCCTTGCTTGGGTGATAGCAGTGAGTGCCCGAAGTGTGAGGTGCTTCTGTGTGACCTGTCGACTCTGAAGTCCAGGTACACAGAAAGGGTTGATGAGAGGGACGCTTTGGCCACTGAGCTTGAAAGCGCTCAGCAGGAGCTGAAAGATGCTCGAGCCACTGTCGTCGCACCCTGTGTTGATTGCCCATCGCATCTAGCTGTCTTAGCTGAGCTGAAATCCAAGGGCGATGAGCATTTGGGTGATTTAGAGAGGTTGAGAGCTGAGCTTGCCCAGACTAGGCTAGAGCTTGAGACACTGTCAGTTCCACCCACTGTTTGTGAGAACTGCCTGTCTCTTAGAATGGAGTTGATTAAGCTAAAAGCCGGAAAGTCTGTCCAAGTAGAGAGTGAGTGTGAGACCTGCTTGTCTCAGGTAGAGGTTCTAGCTTCCTTGAGAGAGGAGCTAGCAGATTCTCAGAATGAGAACTTTTACCTCCGTTCTATCCTGAGTTGGATCAGTGCCAGAGAGCCACAGCTTGGCATGATGATCCAGCAGTTCAAGAGGCAGGATGGGTTTGGGGTAGGCTACACCTACACCAAGGCTGACTTCGAGAGTGCTCATAGCCGGGCAGTGGAGTGGAGTAAAATGACTCCTGAGCAGAGATATCCCAAGACTCACTCCACTGAGACCTCCCAGGCTTGTCAGCCCAAGAATGGAGTGATTCATGAACCACCTAAAGCTCCACCCAAGAAACCTATCTGGGTCCCAAAGCCCAAAAATCTCCACATTTCGCTTGACTCTCTTCCTGGACCCTCTCAGCCCAAGAAGACAACACCACTCACCACCAAGCCCAAGAACCCCAAGCCTCAACCACATCCCAAGAAGCCTACCTATCATTGTGAGTACTGTCAGAGAGACGGGCATCTTGCGGAGTTTTGCTTCAGGAGGAAGCGGGTTGAGAGAGCAGAGAGGGCTCGTAGTGATCAGGAGCAGTTCTACCAGCAGGATGGTAGACTGCGTGTTCCTCGGCGCGGGGAGAGGCTGGAGGCCAGGCCGCGTCGTGTAGGTGGTGGTAGAGGAGACGGTTTTCGTACCCGTGCTCCAGTTGGTGGTGTTCGTTCCGGCAGAGTTCCAGACCGAGTTGGCTACGGTTCTGGACCTCGTGGCCGCAGGGATAGGAAGAACCGTGGACCGCGCTTTGAGCCGCGTTTTGGTCCAAACTCTTTTGATGGTTTTCGCTTTCCATCTTTTGAGCAGATGGCTCGACACTGGTTTAGCTCTTTTGCTAAACCTGGTGTCGGACCATTTGCTCCCACTTACAGACATTGATTGTGCAGGACCGGGGACTGGAGGATGTTTGGATCATGGACTCAGGATGCTCTCGCCACATGACGGGACATCGCATATGGTTCTCCAGTCTCACTCCCCCGAGCTCCAAAGAATATATCACGTTCGGGAACAGCGGTCAAGGGAAAGTAAGTGGCATAGGCTCAATCAGCATTTCAGATCATTTCTCTTTAAAGAATGTTGCTTTGGTCAAAAATCTGAACTTTAATTTAATCTCTGTTTCGCAACTTCTTGAGGATGGTTTGGAAGTGCGTTTTAAGAAGGGCAATTCTTCTGTGGTTGATTCTAGAGGGTCTTTGGTTTGTCAGATTTTACCCTTCGGTAAAGTTTTTCGAATTGACTTCTCTAGTTCTTTTGGCCCTTCTCGCTGTTTGATTGCTGGATCTTCTTCTGAGCTCTGGAAGTGGCATAGGAGGTTAGGTCATTTGAGTTTTGATCTGCTAGTCAGGTTAAGCTCTATGGACCTCATCCGAGGATTGCCCAAGCTTAAAATGGAGAAGGATCTAGTTTGTCATCCCTGTCGTCATGGGAAAATGGTTGCCGCTTCTCACTCACCTGTGACTCAGGTGATGACTTCGTACCCAGGCGAGCTTTTACATTTGGACACTGTAGGTCCAGCTCGGGTACGCTCAGTCGGTGGGAAGTGGTATGCACTTGTGATTGTTGACGACTTTTCTCGTTTCTCGTGGGTTTTCTTTTTGGAGTCTAAGGATGAAACTTTTCAATTTGTCCATGACCTGATTTTGAAGCTGAAGAATGAGAACAATGGTCGGATGCGAGCAATTCGCTCCGACTACGGCTCTGAGTTCAAGAACTCTCAGTTCGTCAGCTTCTGTGGTGATCAGGGTCTGGACCATCAGTTTTCTTCTCCTTACACTCCCCCACAGAACGGCGTTGTGGAACGAAAGAACCGCACGCTAGTTGAGATGGCCAGGACGATGCTTGATGAGCACAGGACTCCTAGGCGTTTTTGGGCTGAAGCCATGAACACGGCTTGCTATCTGGCCAACCGCATTTTTCTTAGAGCTTACATTGGTAAGACATCATATGAGTTGCGGTTTGGCAGACAGCCCAAGGTGAGCCACTTGCGAGCGTTTGGCTGCAAGTGCTTTGTGCTCAAGAAGGGAGGGCATTTGGACAAGTTTGAGTCTCGTTGCTGGGATGGTGTTTTTCTTGGTTATGCATTGCATTCTCGAGGCTTCCGTGTTTGGAACCTCGAATCCCAGCTGCTTGTCGAGACGTGTGAGGTTTCATTTGATGAGTCCTTGCCTTCTTTGACTCCTTCTTTTGAGCTTTCTGGTGATGATGAGCTCGGAGAGTCCATCTTCGAGGAAGATGAGGATACTCCAGCTGCTGTTGAGGGCGGGCCCTCTGCATCCACCGCAGAGCCCACACCTTCTGTGACTTCGACTGATGATGAGGGCGGACCTCTGATCACTTCTTCCACTTCGATCGAGCCCCCTCAGTCAAGTCCAGAGGTGCCAGCTGCTGACTCCGGTGAGGTGACTTCAGATCACCAGGGAACCCGAGCAGTTCAGCGTGACCATCCCTCAGAGCTCATCATAGGTGATATGACTAAGAGAACTTTGCGTTCTTCTGCCTCTCTTGCTGTGTTTGCTGAATCTGCATTTGTTGCATCTTTTGAGCCCAGAGACATTTCTCATGCTCTCTCTGATTCTAATTGGATTAATGCCATGCAAGAAGAGCTTGAGAATTTTGTCCGCAATCGGGTTTGGACACTAGTTGAGCCGCCACCAGGATGCAACCCCATAGGCACCAAGTGGGTATTCAAGAACAAACAAGGTGAAGATGGGGTTGTGGTGCGCAACAAGGCTCGACTAGTCGCCCAGGGTTATTGCCAGAAGGAAGGTATTGACTTTGAAGAAACCTTCGCTCCTGTTGCCCGTCTTGAGTCCATTCGTATTCTTTTAGCTTTTGCCGTTTCGAAGGGTTTTAAGCTTTTTCAAATGGACGTTAAGAGTGCTTTTCTGAACGGGTTCATAGAGGAGGAGGTTTATGTTAGGCAACCCCCCGGTTTTGAGAACCCTAAGTTTCCTCGACATGTTTTTAAGTTGCACAAAGCTTTATACGGGTTGAAGCAAGCCCCCAGGGCTTGGTATGACCGGTTGAAGCAATTTTTGTTGGGGAAGGGCTTTGTGATGGGTTCTGTGGACAAAACTCTTTTCTTGCTCAGAGATGCTTCAGATTTTTTAGTTGCTCAGATTTACGTGGACGATATTATCTTTGGCGGTACTACTGATTCTCTTGTGTCCAAGTTTTCTAAGCAGATGCACAGTGAATTTGAGATGAGCCTCATGGGTGAGCTTAAGTACTTTTTAGGGCTCCAGATCAAGCAGACCAAGGACGGCACCTTCATCCACCAAAGTAAGTATACTCGTGACATGCTTAAGAAATTTGACTTTGGTGGTGAATTGAAGCCGCAGATGACCCCGATGGGTACTTCTGGGGGTTTGGACAAGGACGAGAGCGGTGTCAAGGTCAATGAGAGAGAATTTCGAGGGATGATCGGTTCGCTGCTGTACTTGACAGCAACAAGACCAGACATACAGTTCGCCGTGGGACTTTGCGCGCGTTTTCAGTCTTCACCACGCGCGTCTCACCGGAAGGCTGTCAAGCGCATTTTCAGGTATCTCACCTATGCGCCTGATCTTGGTCTTTATTATTCAGCATCATCATCACTTGATTTATCTGGCTTTTCGGGCGCTGACTTTGGTGGGTGCCGGTTGGATCGCAAGTCGACTTCCGGTACTTGCCAGTTTCTTGGTTCTTCCCTTGTATCTTGGTCTTCTCGGAAGCAATCTGGAGTTGCTCTTTCGACCACAGAGGCTGAGTACGTAGCTGCTGCTAGCTGCTGCTCACAGATGGTTTGGATGATTTCCACTCTTCGAGACTTTGGGTTGCTCTTTCCTACCAGGGTTCCATTGTTTTGCGACAGCACTAGTGCTATTAGTGTAGGGAAAAACCCGTGTCTCCATTCAAAAACCAAACATATTGATGTGTGCTTTCACTTCTTGCGGGATCAATATGAGAAAGGTGTTATTGACCTTGTTTATGTTGATACCCATCATCAGTTGGCTGACATTTTCACCAAACCCCTAGATCAGTCTACATTTGAGCGTTTATGAGGGGATTTGGGTGTTGTGTATCCTTTCTAGGATATTTTGCGTCAGTTTTATTTCTTATTTACTCTTTTCTTGAGTCTTTTTGTGTGTGTTCATATCTTGCATATTCACATATCACACTTTAGAGATGCTTCTGTTATATGATTGAACTGCTTTACTTATTCTAGCGGGTACATGCTTTTGATTACTTGTCGATGATCATGCTTTGCTTCAGTTCAAATGATATGCCTGATATCTGTCATATGCATGGCTTTTATGTTTCAAAATTGAAAAATGATCACCATTGCCTCTGGTAACTAGCATGTGTAGGCTGAGTGCTTTTGCTATTTGTTACATGCCTTGTAGCTAGTTCATCACATAGATGCAGATATGCAACTTGGACATCTTTATGCTTTAACGTGGAAAATGTGCTATAAAAATGATAAAAATCAAAAATGAATGAAAATTCCATGCCTTTTTATGCTTAAATTGAAAAGATCCAAGTGGGTTTGCTTTGTCGCATTATATTGTTCTGGACTGCTTACCATAGCACTTTGGTATGAACTAGGACAGTGTAGTGTATGCCAAGACCAATGTCTTAAGCTTCTGATGGTCCAGTTCTGGC
This sequence comes from Zizania palustris, assembly GCA_019279435.1. Taxonomy (NCBI): domain Eukaryota; kingdom Viridiplantae; phylum Streptophyta; class Magnoliopsida; order Poales; family Poaceae; genus Zizania; species Zizania palustris. Next base: position 37,806,373 of record JAAALK010000085.1, on the reverse strand, counting down.
CTAGGCTTGACTTGGTCGGTTAGCATAAGGTTTGACATGCAAATAACCCTTGGCACAAATGACAAAGGAAAATGAAAAAGCCTGAACTTTAAAAGGATAACAAGTTTGCTGACGCACTTTGTTTTGAACAATGCTTATCTTGGTAGATATCAGTTAGCTTCTGCATCTCATGCTTTACCTTGCTTGTTTCCTAGAAAATATGGTGATGCTTTTATTTGCAAAAACTGAAAAAATGCGTGCTAAATGACTTTCTTTAGATATCATCTCTTGCACTGATCATGCCATGTGTCTTAGACAGTATCTCTCTTGCTATACTTGTTAGATACTGTATTTGCAGTCAATCATATTTGAGAAGCATGCTTTCTACACTCCACCTGCACCCCAGTTGCATTCACTGCATATTTTGAGGGGGAGTTACTTTTCAGGGGGAGTTTGTGTCTCTTTTTTGAGTGCTTGATGAGTTCACTTGTCAACAAGGGGGAGAAAATTTGGGATCAGAGTTTAAGGGGGAGTTCTTACTCTGTTGATATCCTTGTTGTTCTGAAATCACACTCATTTTGAGCCTTTTCGTTTTTGGTTAACCATAATGACCGGTTCTTGCTTTTGGTTGGCTTTTGGTCATTAGGGTTAAACTTTTACCTTATTTTTCTTCTTCTTTGTTCTCTTGTATTTTGTTTTCGTGTTTCCACATTTGTTCGCAGGTGCTGAAGAGCTGTGAAAAGAGGAGTGTTGACAATGCACTCATCAAGGGGGAGATTGAGGAGCCATGCTGAATAGCGTGGGCCTCATGGCTCCAGAAGTGATGAGTCATTGTCAACGATAGTCAAAGAGGACTGAAGAAGAGAAGAGATCTGCTGTTTCATGGGCCGCGTGTGACTCAGGTACACGGGCAGCGAGCGACTGTCGGGCAGAGGAGGCTGCGAAGTCGGGCTGGCCCAATCCGGGTGCATGGGCCAGAAGCAGTAGAAGACCCACTGGGCTGTTGACCAGGACTGACTCAGGTACACGGGCGGTGAGCGATTGCCGGGCTGAGAGAGCTGCGGGGTCGGGCCGGCCCAATCCGGGTACCTGGTGCAAAGCTAGTGGAGGCTTTGTCAGTTTCGGCGTAAAACTGACAACCGTCGATTCTGTATCCGACTGTCCAGAAGAGTAGCTTCCGGATATGTCATCTGTTACTCTAGGCCCACAGTCAGTCAGTTGTGTCTGTAAAAATACCTAAGGGCAGTAGAGTCTTTTTCTGTATCTTTTGAGTCTGTAAAAACCCTAAGGGGCTGGTAGAATATTCCTAGTGTTGGGCTGCCTATAAATAGCACCCCAATCCCTAGGTTTTGGACTACCCTTTTGTGCTGAAATCAAATCCACCCTTTGGGTCACTTTGTCCCCTGTCTTCTCTCTCCTGTGTGCGCCGCCAGGGCTTCCCTTTCACTGTGTATGCATTTTTTTCTTGCTCAAATCTCTTGGATGCGTAAATGCTTTGGTCCCTGGTGAATTTATTGCTTGCATTTTGTTTGGTTTGGGGAGTTATTGCCCTGGCTACGAGCGGGTGAATTTTATTCTTGAGGTGAAGGTTCTTCTGGTGCTTCTGTTCTTCACGAACTGAGTACTAGTTCTTGCTGTTGCAAGTAGTACTGCTTTACTGTAGCTACAGTGTTCTGCAGCAGCTTTTCACCTTTTATTGCCCAGCTTTTTGATCGAAGCTGACAGTCTCTTTTACCTTTTTCTGAGTGTGTCTGGCGAAGCTCGGTTCTGTGCGAAGCTCCTTAACTCCGTGAGGCAGGCTCCGATCGAACATCTTTAAAAGCTTCGCTCAGACTTCGAACCTAAATCTTTGTGTCCTGTGTGGCTAGCTTCAAAGTATTTTCTAAACGGACAGCATCGCATACTTCGATCGACAGTGCAAAGGTACTCCGGCCCTAGCTGTTCGAAGTTCACACTTCGTTAAGTCTCGGAGTTGTCATCGAAGTTTGCCCTTCCACTTAGCTTCGCATTGTTTTCTTGGTAGCCTGTCACCCTTCGCTTCTTTGTTCGGAGCTTGTTCTCTTCGCAGATAAAGCTGTGGGCTTCGGACTTGTTTTTCTGTCACGTGACAGACTTCGCTTCTTTGTTCGAAGGTTGTCTGTTTGTGTGTTGTGTTCGAAGTTTTTGTGTTCGAAGGTTCAGCTTCGGAGCTTTCGGTTCTAAGTGTGTTCGAAGTTTTGTCTTCGAAGTGCGTACTTCGAAGCAGGCTTCGGCACTGGTTTACTTCGCTCCGAAGCTCGTAACTTGAAGTTGTGTTCGAAGTCTTGTCTTCGAAGTGCTTACTTCGAACCAAGCTCCGGCACTGTTTTTACTTCGCTCCGAAGTACACTTCGCTTCTTACTACTTCGAACTAGGCTAGACAGTGACACCTTCGGCACTTCGGACAGACTCCGTCATCAACCTCCGAAGCAGACCTCGACGTGCGAAGGGGGCTTCGCCAAGTTTCGAACAGGAGACAAATTTGGACAGTAACTTCTCTTTTCACTTTATACATACTTAGATCATTTCATTGAGAAGTATAGGCCTGTCACAACTTGTTTATCTGCCTAGTTGCACCACTTTAGTTTTTACACTGTTTATCATCAGTTGCTTCTAGGTTAGAAACCTTTAGACTTAGGCCTTCTGTTTTATTTTCTGCTGCATAGTATTTTGAGGTGTGTTGGGTATTGGGAATAGGCCATTGATTCGAAAGAATTTTTAAGGCGCCCATTCACCCCCCCCCTCTGGTCGCTACTTTCGGTCCTACATTTGTCAAGAAGAAAACATATGGAAAGTGGCGCATGTGTATTGACTTTACCTCTCTGAATAAAGCTTGCCCCCGTGACCCCTACCCCATGCCCCGCATTGATCAACTAGTCGATTCCACCGCCAGTGCAGAGCTCCTCAGTTTCCTCGATGCTTATTCAGGCTATCACCAGATCTGGTTAAAACTTGAGGATCAAGTCAAGACAAGCTTTGTCACCTCGACTTCTGACACCTTCGTGGGGTATACCTTCGAGCGTCTCCCTCTGGAGCACACTTCGAACACCTTGCCTCATTGCTGAGGACTTGATCCATCATACTCCAAAGTCACTCCATTCGGAGTACCCTTCGAAGTGCCTCGCCTGCGAGGACTTCGTCTCGGAGTACCTTCACCCAAAGTCACACTCCGCACTTACTGCCTTCTCGTGGCACACCTCGACCCGAGGTCCAACCTCGACCCCTTCGTAGCCTTCGTGACGGAGCTCCCTTCTCCCCTGGCATAAAGCCTCTTGCTTGACCTAGGTTCACTTGCTACGAACCGTCTGTCGACTCCGAAGTCACCTGCGCACCACAGACAAGCATACAAGTGTATCCAGTACTCCGGAGACCTCTTCGGGTAACAACCTCCGATACACACTCCGGTGTACCGCCCAGAGTACCGAACCCTTCGGTACAACCCAGTCATCATGTACTGTCGGACCCCTCCGACAAGCACACTCCGCTGCACCAGCTGCAGCAAACAGAGCCCACCAAACCCTTCGGTGAAACAGCCTCCGAACACCTTCGGGGAACCAACCTCCGAACCCCTTCAGAGGGACCCCTTCGAATCAGAGGGTAAACTCTGTCAATCACTCATCACAGACTCTGAAACCAACCCTTGGTTTCTCAAATGCAGATGGGGTGCAGGTGGAGTGTAAAAAGCATGCTTCTTAGATATGATTGACTGCAATTACAACATCTAACATGTATAGAAAAAGATATACTGTCTAAGATACATGACATGATCAGTGCAATAGATGATATCTAAAGAGAGTCATTACCACGCATTTTTTGATTTTTGCAAACAAAAACATCACCACATTCTCTAGTTGACAAGCAAAGTAAAACATGAGATGCATAAGCTAACTGATATCTACCAAGATAAGCATTGCCCAATTCAAAGTGCTTCAGCAAACTTGTCATCTTTTTCAAATTTTCATACTTTTTCTTTTTTCTTTTTAATTTTTTCATTTATGCCAGGGGTTATTTGCATGTCAACCCTTATGCTAACCGACCAAGTCAAGCCTAGGACAGAACTGGACCATCAGAAGCTTAAGACATTGGTCTTGGCATACATTACACCGTTCTAGTTCATACCAAAGTTCTATGGTAAGCAGTCCAGAACAATGAAATGCGACAAAGCAAATCCACCTGTATCTTTTCTAATAATCATAAAAATGCATAAATTTTTCAATTTTCTCAATTTTTTATCATTTTTATAACACATTTTTCATATTTAAAGCATATATATGTCCAAGTTGCATATCTGCATCTAAGTGAGGATCTAGCTACAAGGCATGTAAAAGATAGCAAACGTATTCAACTTACACATGCTAGTTACCAGAAGCAATAGTGATCATTTTTCAATTTTAAAACATAAAAGCCATGCATATGACAAATATCAGATATATCATGTGAACTGAAACCGAACATGATCATCGACAAGTAATCAAAAACATATACTAGCTAGAGAAATTCAAGCAGAATAATCATATAAAAGAAGCAAGCTCAAAATGTGATTGATGATTATGCATGATATGAACACACACAAAAAGACACAATAAAAATTAAAGAAGAAAAGAAAAACTGACTCAAAGTATCCTAAAAAGGATACACAACTCCAAAATCCCCTCGTAAACGCTCAAAAGTAGACTGATCTAGGGGTTTAGTAAAAATATCAGCCAACTGCTGATGGGTAGCAACATGAATAAGATCTGTGACTCCTTTCTCATATTGATCACTTAGAAAGTGAAAGCGCATATCAATATATTTTGTTTTTGAATGAAGACATGGGTTTTTCCCTACACTAATTGCACTGGTGCTATCACAAAACAAAGGAACTCTCGAAGGGAAGAACAACCCAAAATCCCGCAAAGTAGAAATCATCCAAACCAACTGAGAACAACAACTAACAAAAGCTAAATACTCAGCCTCAGTAGTAGAAAGAGCAACTCCAGATTGTTTTCGGGAAGACCATGAAATAAGTGAAGAACCAAGAAGCTGGCAAGTACCTGAAGTCGACTTGCAATCCAGCCGACACCCACCAAAATCAGCATCCGAAAAACCAGCTAAATCAAGAGATGATGATGCATAATAATACAGATCTAAATCAGGAGCATAAGTAAGATACCTGAAAATACGCTTCACAGCCTGCCGGTGAGATGCGCGTGGCGAAGACTGAAAACGCGCGCACACACCCATGGCAAACTGAATGTCCAGTATCGTCGTAGTCAAGTATAGTAGCGAACCGATCATCCCTCGATACTATCTCTCGTTTACCTTGGTGCCGTTATCATCCTTGTCTAGACCTCCAGATGTACCCATTGGGGTCATCTGTGGATTCAGCTCTCCACCAAAGTCAAACTTCTTTAGTATGTCCCGTGTGTACTTACCCTAGTGGATGAAAATGCCATCCTTAGTCTGCTTGATCTGGAGCCCTAAAAAGTACTTGAGTTCTCCCATGAGACTCATCTCAAACTCGCTATGCATCTGCTCAGAAAACTTGGATACAAGCTCATTAGTAGAACCACCAAAAATAATATCGTCCACATAAATCTGAGCAACCTGTAAGTGTGCGCCATCTCTAAGAAAGAAAAGAGTCTTGTCCACAGAACCCATCAGAAAACCTTTCTGCAACAAGAACTGCTTTAGGCGATCATACCAAGCCCTAGGGGCCTGCTTCAGACCGTATAAAGCCTTCTCAAAACCGGGGGTTACTTAACATAGACCTCCTCCTCTATATACTAGTTTATAAAAGCACTCTTGACATCCATTTGATGAAGCTTAAAACCTTTAGAAGCAGCAAAGGCCAAGAGAATACGAATGGACTTGTTGGCGTAAAAGAATACGCTAACAGGTTTCTGAAGCTTAGAAACTAACAAACGAAGTGTTTGTGAAGTAAACTATTTTAAGCCTCCGAAATGGATAATAGCTCAAAATAGTTCGAAGATGTGTATTTAATAACTCAGTATTCGATCCTCATTACAGGGTAAAACGGAGGGTATTTATTGGCCAAAACCTTAAGGAAAAGACCCTTTTACCCCTCTGTTACAACCGACATAGTGGAAACTATTCGGTGCCCTTGATAGGGCTAAAACAGTAAAAGACTAATCTAGTGAGAAAGAAGATAAGCCTTCCATATTAGCTGGCAAGGAAGCTCTCTGAAGAGTCAACGTTCGAAGATATACTCCGAACTAGAGTTCGCCTCTAGCCTTCGAACTAGAACCCTTCGATTAAATCACCTGCCTTTGCCTTGTTGCAGTAGTGACCCCGACGATGAAGTATTTTCCCCCAACATTAGCCCGTCGAATACGCTTCTCCGCTAGATCTGTAATGTTAGGAGAGCAGTATACGCAGGAAAAATAATCATGCGTAGGGGTTAACGGATTTAATCAACCTCCGAAATATATGAAGATTCAAAACTTCGAATTGATTCCTAAGGAAGTTACATTTGAACAATCCCAGAATTAACTTAAGAAGCCAAAAAACCTTTTAGACTTAGAAGAAATAGCCGTTGGCTTTTTCCTTCCAGCAGAAGTTACGTGATGCATTATGTTCGCAAAGAGTAACGGTCAAGAATGCGAAATGGCGAATGTGAACGGTAAAAAATAGTGGGCCTGGGCTATAAATAGAGGACCCAGACAGTTCTCAAATACCTTTCTCACCATCTTTGCACAACCAATCCTTAGCCTCCAGACTCTAGCTTTAGCATTCGGTGTGAGTTCATGGCGAAAACTAGCTTCAAGGCTCCTGGAGCGACTTCGGCCCTAGCCCGGCAGCAAGCTGCGGCAGCGATAGCAATAGTAGCAGTGCCAACAGTGATGGCGGCTCTGACGGCGGTGGTAGCAGCGGCAGTGACGGCTCCGGCAAGGAATCTCCAACAGATCGGTCCTCACGATCTCCTCTTGGCTTCTTCGAAGTATCCGGACCAGTCTTATAAACTGGGGCCATCTACCTGCAAGAGGGAGACGATTGCAGCAGCAGTGGAGGGAAAGATTGGCTCGGAGGTCATCATCCGGAAACCTGGAAAGGAGGCCATCCCTTCACCGAGGCTAAGAGAAGTTGTGGTCTTCGAAGCGGGGTTAGGACTCCAAGTAGTGGACTTCCTATCGGAGGTACTGGACTTATTTCATGTCACCCTTCCTCAACTATCTTCGAACGCAATAGCGGCTTAGCCATCTTCGAATGGGTGCTACAAGCTGAAGGCTCCGAAGGAAGAGCAGTAATTTTTGCAGAACTGCACAGGGCATCTTGCCAAATAAGACTTACCTAGGCTCCGGAGGAGAGAAGATTATGGTAGCCTTCGGCAGTATCAACTTCAGACTCCAGGACGAATTCCAACTAAGATTTCCAGCGAAGGCCATCAACGCCAGATGGTACACAGATTGGATTCACCGGTGGTTCTATGTCGAAGTTGGAGCAGGCAGTCATCTGGCCAGACCTCTACAAGACATACACTTCCGAAGAGAAGCCCAAGTTCAGCTAGACGCCGGCCAGCTCGAAGCTCGCCTTAGCTTGCTCCAAAGTTTTAGTCACCGCATGAGCATGCGGGACTTAGCCGAGAAGTTCATTGGGCTCTAAATTCCACCTCTGATGGCCAGCTGACCTATAACCTTCGAAGAAGATCCAAAGGGTGGACTCCGAAAAATCTCTTCGAACTCGAGCCCTACAGGTAGCTTTGAAAACAACATGTTTTATATATACTTGTTTGATGAAATGACTAATGCCAACTTATATTTCAGCTTCTAAAGCCCCTATGACTTCGGAGCAAGTTGTTCGAGCTTCGGAGAAGATTATGGGAGTTCCAACTCCGGCCGAAAATGAGTGGAGGATAAAACTAGTGGGTAGTTGGGAGCGGCTCAACCGAGTATGGGGCGTACTCGGAGTTGCACCCCATCCTCTTCCGGACTAGGTACCTTCTGAGTAAGGGCCGAAGAAAAGGAAAGCGGATGCTAAGCCTTCAGCTCCGTCTAAGACCCCAGTGAAAAAGCTAGCCCGCAAGCCGAAGAAAGTGGCTCCTTCAAGTTCGGTGGCCTCGCCCTCTGAATCCTCTGAAGATGAAGGAAGGGTCCTCGCGGACCTAATTGCCCAAGTTGAAGCCCAGGCAGATGTAGACACTGGCGACACAGCAAGCGTGCCAAATGTTCCAGGTAGCTCCGGACAAGGTGGGACTTCAAGCATCCAACCAAACTTGCTGCATCAAGAAGCCTCTGTTACTGAAGGCGGAGTCGAAGTTCTAGCTGAACACACTTCAATTCTGGATGAAGTGGTAGTTGTTTCTCCCAGGGAGGCTCTAGCAATCAACCCTTCGGTTCCAGCCACCAAGTCCGACGACGACTTCGAAGTGGCCTTCGATCCTCCAAGTAGCCCCGTGCTCCTCCGCCGATAGGGCTTCAGAGGTAAACTTCACTTGAACTGCATTTTTCTTTACCCTACAAAATTATGCAATACATAATACCTTTTTTTGGCAGGGTCCGCTCCCATGGATGTGACTCCTCCTGAAGATACTGCTCCTGGGACCTCGACATCTCCTAGGTCGGTTCCAGAAGCTGCGCAGATGGGACCTTGGAAAGGTAAAGGCAAAATGGACCCCTTTCCTGCTCCGAACTCAGGATTAACTCCATCTAAATCAACAGACGGAGGTCAATCTACGGAGGGGGGCCAGTCCACTGAGGTCTCCGAAGATGCAGCGCAGCACTCCGACCCTTTGCCGAATGAAGACGACCAAAGGGATCTGTCTATGCTCCCCCTCCTAGCCCCTTTTCCAGAGCAAAGGACTGGACTTCGAGCCCTGCTCGAGCCTTTGGATCAATCTAACCGCGAAGTTGGGGAGACAGACTTAGTAGCCTTACTCAGCGAAGCTGAGGGTTCGTAGCTCAACGCAGCCTTAGAATAGGCAGCGTACCAAGTATGAAGTATCTGCAAAACAAGATTAATTTCAGCTTATGAATAATTCCTCACCTTGCTTTTTCTCTTCACATCAAATAGTTTTGGCTCAAGCTACAGCTGTCACGAACGAGCGAGGAAGCCTTCGTCTTCAGGAGAGGATTACTGCTCTCCAGAGGAGTCTTGATCGCTCCGAAGTTTGAATCTCCAGCTTAGACAAGATGGTTGTAGTGGAGAGGAGGGCCAGACTTGGTTTGGAAGCTGCAAATAAGAAGCTCGAAGCCGAACAAATTGTGCTTCGAGCTGAAATAGAGAAAATGCGGGCGGAGCATGCCACGGCGAGGGCTGAGTTGGTTAAGCTTCAAGAGGAGAAGGCAAAAGCTACGGAGGAAGCTAGCAACCTGCTTAGCCAGAAGAGCTCTTTGGCTACGGAGGTAGCTAGACTATCTGCTATGGTAGATGAGCTAACTTCGTCAAGGGATGCTTTAATAGAAGATAAAGTGAAGTCGGAGAAGGTAGCAGCGGAGGTCATGAATAATCTTCTAGGTGTTCTAGAGTACTTCGGTACTCTTTGGACACTACCTTTGTAACACCCCAAATTTTCAAAGAAATAAAAATATCATTTAATGTATTTTTCTAAGATTAATTATTTTGGAAATACCTTTAATACCCTCCTTAGATTATTTGAACGAGAACCTACGTGAAATGGCCAAACCAGAGGCTAGAAAATTTTGTATGAGTTCCCAAGACCAAAATATATTTTTGAGATTTTTTACAAATTTTTATCACCCTTGGAAGTAGCCCAAATATTTTAAAGAAATTTCTGTAATTATTTTTATTCGGAAAAGAAATGAAACAGTAACGGGCCTCCCTCCCTAAATCTCCCCCAACCGGCCGGCCCAGCCCGCTCCCTTCCCGCGCCTCGGAATGACACCTAGGCCCCGTTTGTCAACGAGCCCCTATCTCTTCGCGCACGCGCCCTATGCCCCGACCCCACCCGTCAGCTGCCTCACTCTTACGCTCGCGGCCGCTGACCGCCTTGGCCCACCTGTCGGATCCATCATCCGACTCACGCCACTGCCCCCAAATCACGCTGGCCAATGACCCCGCCTCGGATCCACCTCGCTGGCCCCTCCCCCATTCAATTGTCACCGGTTTAATGCACCCCGAGGCCCGCCGGTCGTTTACCCGCGTTAAGTGACAAGTTTAAACCCCGGGATCGCGCCGCGCGTGCATGGCCGAGACCTCGCCGGTGAGTTAAAGCCCTCCCCTCGTCTTTCCTTGCATGCGTCCCACTCTGAGCCCCTCCGACGCCTCTATTTAAGCCCTTGGCCTCCACCGCGTCCAGCCCGCACGCCCGATCGCATTGAGAACGAACCAGAGCACCTCGCTTTGGTTTTTAGCACCTCACCGTCGCTCGCACTCCAGTCACCACTCGCCGTTGCCGGAGTTCCCCTCCGTCCTCGCCGACCGCACCACTGTGATCGCGAGCGCCACCCCGACCTCGGCCACCACTTCGTCGCCAACAAACCCCGCCGGAACGCCACCGCCAACGAGGACCCGGCCACGCTCCGACGACCCCAAGCCTATCCGACGGTACCTTCTTGACCCCCGCGGTGTACTGATTCCATTTTAGCCCTTAGAACCAACCGCCATAGCTCACCGTGGTCACTAGACCCTCGCCATCGCCGGAGAAGACGACCGGCATGGGTCGAGTACCCGTGTCGTGCCGGATTCATTCTCGGCCGTGCGATCTAGATCCAATAGTGGAGATTAGGTCATTCTCGTGATTTAATCAGATCTGTCGGATCATAGCGAAGGTGTACATTTTAATCTCATGCGTTCGTTAATATTTAAAACCCGCGTTTAATATGGATCGTTCATCGCATACCATTTCAACGTTTTAATCCTGGTCGTCTGCGACAACTTAACTTCCCCGCCTCGCCCGTGGCCGTCCGATCGCGATCCGATGGTGGATCTCGATCCGGCGCACACGCACAGTGCGTGGGTTCACCGTGAGCCCAGTTCATCGTGGACCCGAGGCTGTTTTTGATTTAAATTAAATTCCAGAAACTGTTTTAAAATTGTAAAGTTCATATGTGGCGCATTTTAACTCCAAAAATTATCATTTTAATTTCAGAAAATTTGTAACTTTATTCTCTACATGTTAATGCAATAAAAACAGTATGTTTACTTTGAATATTTCATTCTTATTTAATAAAGTATTCAAATGCTCTTTAGGGTAAATTACAAAATGATTCATTTCAATTTTAGCAAAAATTTATCTTTATTCTTTTCCTGTTAATACAATGAAACCACTAAGTTTACTGTGAACCTTTTATTTTAAATTAGTTAGAAAACTTAAAATAAAATTGTTCACATTATTATCTCTTTATAAAGGACAATATTTCGTTATAGTTCATTTTAAAATATTCATAAAATGAATTTTAGAAACTTAACAACTTTATTTTCTTTAAATTAACCCAATCAAAGCCTACATGCTTGTTGTGTGATTTTGGGATTGTTTAATTGAATGTTATACTTATTTTATTTATATTGAGAAGACTACGACGTCACCGAGGAGCTGGAGTATTACCCGGAGGTTCCCCCGTCGCCTTTCGCTGAGCAAGGCAAGTCACCAAACCAATCTTTTGAGCATATTGAACCCATGTTTTATTAAACTATCGCTAAAACACATAGGATATACATGCATTAGTCAAATGAAACCCTTACAATATATTTATTAGGATCCTCCGACCTTTATGTGCAACCGAAGCCATGCTATCTAGCCTAAACTCCTTGTCACCATATGATTAGTATCATTAGCTAGTGTCCAACGTATTGACACAATTGCTATAGGATTAAAAATGAGTCGTAGCAACTTGGTTCTACTATATGATCCCCGTTATTCTTATCCTTGGAATTCTGTTGGTGATAGAGTTTTGGTTGTGAGTGTATGCATGGTGGGTTCCGGGTGCAAGCCAGGGCATTGGTCGGTAGCACCCGGGGCACTATAAGGACCGGTCTATGGGATCTGTTGCAATACACTTCCGTACTAAATACAAGTCTAGTGGGTAAGTCCTAACTAAGGTATGGAGTGTTCCAAACCGAGGCCATCACTTGGAGATGGGTCAAGCAGCACCTGCGGGTGGCTTGTACAGACGTGGCGTAAAAGGGGGTGCGATGTTAGCCAGGATGCGGCCGGGTGCGCCGACGAAACCTAGAGCGGGTGGTTATCGCTTGGAGCATTTCATGCTGAGGTTTTGGCACGAGTTCCCGTGGTATGGGTCATCCTGTTACACTTTGGTGTTTGGGATGAGTGCGTGCCTTGTGGGTATAGTAGTACACCTCTGATCAGAGTCATAAATCTTTTCGAAAAGCCGAGCCCACCATCAAGGGCGGGTTGCGTGACATCCCACAGTTAGTTTACTTTTGAGATGAATGTGCATGAGGGTTTGACATGTAAGGACTGTTGTGCTAGGAGGGAAAATGTACTCCTCGAGTTAGATGGTATTATTGATGTTCATGTTTATTATTCCGCATGATTAAATTTGACTACACTAAATGCAATAACTAAAAAATGTACTTTTCCGCACCTTTAGCCATTATCCTTCTTTTGTTATTTCTTGCATTACTACTTGCATTTGCGGTGGATTGTTGAGTACTCTTTGTACTCATACCCGTTGAACACACAAATCAGAGGATGCCTACTACGAGGATGGTCTGGAGTTGCGACCCAGTCAAGAAGAAGATCCTGAAGAGGGCGTTCATCATGCTTTTAATTGTTTGTTTTATTTTTACTCTTATGTAATAATTGCGGTCTGTTTACCACGGATTCTTGTCGTATGTACGTTGTGGCATGATGAACCTCTTGTATTATTGTTTTTCTTTGGAAATTCAATAATGTTCCGATTTGTTAAATCGGGGCGCGACAACCTTCGAGTGACAATGTCCCCTTACTGCGACGGCTAAAGATGATCCAAGGAGCAGCGAAGATGATGAAGACAGCGGGTATTCGGTATGGAGAAATCTCTGGCCATGTAGCTGCTCTCGGAGTACTTCGCTACTATGAAGATCTAGGGCTATCAGTAGCACCAAATTCAGGGGCGGCTCCCATTACCTTTGACGACAACCAACTGCTAACTCCTTCCGAAGATGTTGCCACAGCTTGGCAAGCCTTCCAAGCTTCATGGAGAGCCGAAGGTCGAACAACGATCAAGGCTTGGATCGATGAAGGGCATCACCAAAAACAAGCTCGGTCTCAAGCTTTGAGCAGCCAGCCTCCGCCGGACCCGCAGGTTTAGTTTTGTTCTAGGGGTCCGACTATGTAAAAATTATGCTTTCATATATTATGAATGAAAACTTATTTGTCATGTTTTTAGGCTTCTCAACCTCATATGGATGATGTCAAAGTATTAAATGTTACCGAAGAACTCCGCCTGCTATGGGCTACCTTCAATCTTTTAAAACTTCATAAACGACCTCGATTTTTGATTCCTCGAGAGAGCTCCGGTGCAATTGTGCCTGAAATATGTAAAGATATATTATCTTATATTAAAGAAGAAGAAAAAGAAGTTAACTTGGAAGCTTCATCTTCTGAAGACGTTGAATGGTCCGAAGATGAAGGTATTGCTGAAGAACAAGGAAAGAAGCCTGATGAACTCCAGAGCTGGGAAAGAAGCCCCGAGCGACTTCAAAATTGGGCTGAACTTCAACAAGAACAAAAAGATTTTCGAGCTTCGAAGGGAGTGAGAAGAATTAAACGTAAAGTTATCAGGACTCCCAGCTCTAGAATTAGTCGTTCCGGCTTTAGTGATAGCTCTAGAGATCGAAGGGGTCTTCGATTCCTTATTGGAATAGACACAGATTTTTCATGATGTAATTTAATCTATTCAAATAATAAAGATTGATTTTTAAAATTTTCTCCCTACTTCCCAGCCCCTCTTTGGGCGTAAGTAACTTCGAAGTGTACTTGAAGATGGTTAGGCGCAAAGAAAAAGACTTAGGATTACAATTTTGGAGGCTCGGAGCCCCTCAGCAGCTTAAAGATTAATTGAAATCTTACAAAACATCTTCGACTACTTGGAGTCTGAAAACTGGTAACTTATTACCTTTTGTTTGAAAGAAGTCACTTCAGACTAATTTCTCGGACACTCTGGCGTCCAAAACTATTGGTCACTTTGGACTCTTTTCACAGATATTCGAAGCTTATCAGCTCAAACTCTGTTTTGTTTTGGCCTCCTTCGGGTCTTTTTGCGAATGCTATCAAACCAGTGGTTTGGAATTCGCAGTGGTCTCCTTGGACTCTTTTTACGGATGCTTTCAAGCCGAAGCTTGAAATCCGCATTATTTGGTCTCCTTCGACTCTTTTTACGGATGCTTTCAAGCCGATGGCTTGGAATCCGTTTTTCAGTGACTTTCTGAGAAAACATGTTGATGAATATGGTTTTGATATTCCAAATGTGATGAGTGATTGTCAATGGAAGTCAAAGGAAGGGAGAGATGAAGACCTGCCGAGTATGAGGTGCATTTAACTCAGGTACACGGGTAGTGAGCGACGGCCGGGCAGAGGAGCCGCGGAGTCGGGCTGGCCCAATCCAGGTACATGGCTAGGAGTGGTAGATGATCCACTGGTCTGTTGACCGGGTTTGACTCAGGTACACGGGCGACGAGTGATTGCCGGGCTGAGGAAGCTTCCGGATACCTGGTGCGAAGACGGTGGACGCTTTATCAGTTTCGGCGCAAAACTGACAATCTATGATTTATTCGTTTTTAGGATATTAATATTTAGTTTTTAAGTTTAGAATATTTTTATTTGAGTCAGGTGATTTTTCTAATAATTTTTTAGTAATTTTCAGAATTTATTTTAGAGTCAGTTTAATTTACCCTAGAGGTAAATTAGTATTTTCATGTATTAGAATTCTCCTATAAATAGGCCCCTACCCCTTGGGGATAGTTGACTGTTTCCATTAGATTAATCTACAGTCCACGAGTTTGGTTTAGCTGCAAGTTTTTCGGATCTACTAATTTTTCTGCCGCCGCCGTCATCGAATTCTTTTCTCTGGTTCTGCGTCAGGGAGTCAACAGCGTGGCCACCTGGTCACATCGCTGGTGTGGGCAGCAGGCTACAGTGCAAACCGAGCTTAAGTTTTTTCCACGGCGCGTGGCTCGAGCAATTTTTAGCGTGGCGCACGGCTGCGACGTCAACATTGCATTGGCTTGTCTTCTCTTGGCGCGATGAACGAAGAGACTGCTGCAAAGTTGTTTTTCGGCCTTGTAGCCGGCAGGGAGGAGGCTGCATCATCACGCACAGCCGGTTTTGGTTCCAGCGCAGGAGCCTGCGGTTGCTGCTGTTTTTTTGTGGTCATCATTATATGAGCGGGCCCCACGGCTGTATGCACTGCTGAAGCTTCATGATCTGTTCAGTAAGAAAAATTTTCTAATCTCTCATCTCGTAATGTGTGTGACTATTGCTTTTATGATGGTTCATCCTTGATCACGTACTACTTATTCATTTTGAGAAATATTCAGCATGTATGCATCTGATTTTCACGCTGCTGTAGAAGGTATAAATTGCCTCCCGAAGTTTCTGTTTGAAATCGTTAATCACTTTTACTGTGCAAGTAATTAGTTCCAAATAGGATAGTTATGCACGCCGTGATTAATACATGTTCTCTGTATTTGGTTTGTGCATGAGTATTGTTAATCAAAAATTGATTCATCAAGCTGTGATTTTAGTCCACATTTTATGATACCTTTAATTACTATTAGTACTCTATTATTAGATTGCCATATAAATATTTATTGACATATCTAGGTGTTTTCCTATGCACATTAGGTATTTATTAAATCATTTGAAAACACTTTTTATTTACTGCAATTATTTTTGTTTAGTTTAATTCATTTTTAATATCGTAGTTAATATCATTTTAATTAGTACACCGGTCATTTTTAGGCTAGACAACTTTAGTACCTGTGATCTCCTTTGCTACTACTATCTGTCTGGTCAAGTTCGTTTGGGTGTTGGGATTAGGATATAGTTTAGCAAGAAATTTTTAGGCGCCCATTCACCCCCTCTGGTCGCTACTTTCGGTTCTACACTTTCCCACCTCGTCGGAAGCTTCGAACCAGTGGTTCGAAGTCCGAAAAATTGGTTCAAATTAATGACACTTCCCTCCCAGCCAACTTCGTTCTTCCAGTGCGTCCACTAGAAGTAGGAAGTGTTTGAGAGGTAGGCATTATTTGAACCATGAACTTTATTAATTCAGAAGGTGTTTACTAATGATTAGAAGGAGCCCCTATGCGAAATATCGCTTTAAGTGCTCCGCATGCCATGTATGCATTAACTCTCCGCCTTCTAAATTAGCTGACTTAAAAGAACCAGGGCGTACTGAGCGGAGAATTATGTATGGACCTTCCCATTTATTCCCTAATTTCCCTGGTGCTATAATGCTTTGCAAAACAAGATGACCCTGGTGATATAGTTTAGTAAGAAATTTTTAGGCACTCATTCACCCCCCTCTGGTCGCTACTTTCGGTCCTACAAGTGGTATCAGAGCAAGGTTAGGTTTTTCTAATATCTTAACCGATTCTAAACCTAGGTAGTGACCATGACGTCTTCTGGTGAAATACCATCCCTAGAAGCTTTTGGCTACACTTATTGGAAGACTCGCATGCGAGCATATCTTATGAGCCAGAGCTCGGACATATGGGAGATTTGTGTTCATCCTAATTTCACCACAACGACTATTGCTGCGGATACTGCTGAAAATGTAATTACCCAACATCAAAATAATAGTAAGGCGGTGAATATTTTATTTTCTGGTCTAGGTCCTAGTGAGTTTGAGCGTGTTAGCCATCTCACCACTGCTCGTGAGATCTGGGCTACCCTCCAGGCACATCATGAGGGGACAACTCAGGTCAAGGCTAGACTCTACCAGACCTATTGGCGTGAGTATGAAAATTTCTCACAGAAGCCGGGTGAGACTGTTGATGCTTTGTTTGGTCATTTTCAATCGATCATTAACATGCTTCGCATTAACAAGGCCGCGCGTGATCAGCTGGTCTCGGATCATGAGCATGCGCTTAAAGTACTCCATACCTTGGACCCTATGATCTAGGAGATCAAGGTCTCTTCTATTGATGAGAGCGCGTCTTATGAGACCTGGACCATCGCAGAGCTTTTTAGTAAGCTCATGGCCTCAGAGGTCGATATTCAGTTGAGATCAAATCTCACTGATTCTGGCTCAAAGACTCTGGTGCTTGCGACACCGTCGGCTGATACTAATGCCATGAGTTGTACTGCCTTTTTCTTGATGTCTATCTCCGAGGAACAATTTGATACTCTAGGAGATGATGATTTGTGTTTGTTTAACAACCGGGTGCGACGTGTTTATGATAAGCAAATGTTTAAGAGACACGGTACAAAATCCGGATGCTTTGAGTGTGGTGACACAGGTCATTTCATCGCCGACTGCCTCAAGCAGAAGAATTACAAGAAGGGCACCAGCGGCAACTCCTACAACTCCGGCAAGTATGAAAACTCCACAAAGGGCAAGCCCAAGACAAGATTTTTTCGAAATGCTCTGAAGGATTACAGGCGTGAGAACAAGAAGCGAGACAAGACCTTCTTCGCCGAGATGGAGAAAAGATACTCCAAGAGATCCTCGTCTTCCTCCTCGTCTTCAAGTTCAAGTGATGAAGAGATCATGATCAGGAAGGGGAAGGACAAGGACAATCTGGCGGGCCTCTGTTTCATGACCTTCGGGGAAAAGCCGAAGAGTCGCTCACGTCACAGCCGAAGACCCCATAAGAGCTTCTGCTCAATGGCCCTTCGGGAGAAGAAAGAGAAGGACTCCTCCGATGACGATGACGATGAGAAAGCATCTTCCTATGAACAAGAAGTTGTTAATTTACTAGAACAGAACAGACAGGAGTTGAATTATAGGGAGAAACTGCTTAGAGGGGCTAAGAAGAGGATTGATGAGCTTGAGAGTGAGCTTGCCACAGCAAATGTCAAGATTGAGAGTCTGTCTTCTTCCCCTTGCTTGGGTGATAGTGATGAGTGTCCTAACTGTGAGGTGTTGTTGTGTGACCTGACGACTCTTAAGTCCAGGTACACAGAGAGAGTAGATGAGAGAGATGCATTGCCCACTAAGCTTGAGAGCGCTCAGCAGGAGCTAAAAGATGCTCATGCCACTATCGTCGCACTTTGTGTAGACTGTCCATCCCATTTAGCTAGTATAGCCGAGCTGAGAGCCAAGAGTGATGAGCAGTTGAGCGAGTTAGCAGGAGTGAGAGCTGAGTTGGAGCAGAGTAAGCTAGAGCTTAAGAACTTGTCAGTTCCATCCACTGTTTGTGAGAACTGCTTATCCATTAGAATGGAGTTGATCAAGCTAAAAGCTGAGAAGTCTGTCGAAGTTGATAAAGAGTGTGAGATCTGCTTGTCTCAGGTGGAGGTGTTAGCTTCTTCGAGACAGGAGCTAGCTGATGTTCAGAACGAGAACTTTTACCTCCGTTCAATCCTGAGTTGGATCAGTGCTAAAGAGC
This sequence comes from Zizania palustris, assembly GCA_019279435.1. Classification (NCBI taxonomy): domain Eukaryota; kingdom Viridiplantae; phylum Streptophyta; class Magnoliopsida; order Poales; family Poaceae; genus Zizania; species Zizania palustris. The sequence goes on along the minus strand of JAAALK010000085.1, from coordinate 37,787,920 downwards.
CACAACTCGGCATGATGATCCAGCAGTTCAAGAGACAGGATGGTTTTGGAGTAGGTTATACATATACCAAGGCTGATTTTGAGAGCACCATTAGCCGTGCAGTGGAGTGGAGTAAGATGACTCCCGAACAGAGATATCCCAAGACTCACTCCACTGAGTCCTTTAAGGATAGTCAGCCTAAGGATGGAGTGATTCAAGAACAACCTAAAGCTCCACCTAAGAAGCAGATCTGAGTTCCAAAACCTAAAACTCTCCACACTTCTCTTGATTCTTTACCTGGACCCTCTCACACCAAACATGTTATATCCAACACCACCATGCCTAAGATTCCCAAGCCACAACAACATCCCAAGAAGCCTACCAATCATTGTGAGTTTTGTCAGAGAGACGAGCATCTTGAGAAGTTTTTCTTCAGGAGGAAGCGGGTTGAGTGAGCAGAGAGAGCTCGAAGTGGGCAGGAGCAGTTCTACCAGCAGGGTGGTAGACAGAGAGTTTCTTGACATAGAGAGAGGCTAGAGGCCAGGCCACGTCGTGTAGGTGGTGGTAGAGGAGATGGTTTTTATGATCGTGCTCCAGAGGGTGGTTTTCATTCCGGCAGAGTTCCAGATCATTATGGATACGACTTTGGACCTCGTGACCGTGATTTTAGGCAGAACAGAGGACCGCGCTTTGAGCCGCGTTTTGGTCCAGACTCATATGATTCCTTCTGCTTTCCTACTTTTGAGCAGATGACTAGACACTAGTTTAACACCTTTGCCAAACCTGGTGTTGTACCGTTTGTTCCCACTCATGATTATTGATCTTGATTTGGGAGTTGTGTATCCTTTTGGGGATATTTGAGTTAGCTTTTCATTGGTATCATTTTTTCTTTCTTCTTTATTTTTATTGAGTTTTTTTGTGTGTGTTCATATCATGCATAATCATAAATCACATTTTGAGCTTGCTTCTGTTATATGATTAATCTGCTTTACTTTCTCTAGCTAGTATATGCTTTTGATTACCTATCAATGATCATGTTCTGGTTCAGTTTATATGATATATCTGATATTTGTCATATGCATGGCTTTTATGCTTTAAAATTAAAAAATGATCACCATTACTTCTGGTAACTAGCATGTGTAGGCTGAATGCTTTCGCTATCTTTTACATGCCTTGTAGCTAGATCTTTACTTAGATGCAGATATGCAACTTGGACATCTATATGCCTTAAATATGAAAAAGGTGCTATAAAAATGATAAAAATTCAGAAAAATAAAAATATATGCATTTTTATGGTTTTTAGAAAAGATCCAGATGGGTTTGCTTTGTCGCATTTCATTGTTCTAGACTGTTTACCATAGCACTTTGGTATAAACTAGGACAGTGTAATGTATTCCAAGACCAATGTCTTAAGCTTCTGATGGTCCATTTCTGCCCTAGGCTTGACTTGGTCGGTTAGCATAAGGTTTGACATGCAAATAACCCCTGGCAGAAATGAAAAATATAAAGAAAAAGTTTAAAAATTTTAAAAGATGACGAGTTTGCTAAAGCACTTTGTTTTGGACAATGCTTATCTTGATAGATATCAGTTAGATTTTGCATCTCATGTTTTACCTTGCTTGTCAACTAGAAAATGTGGTGATGCTTTTGTTTGCGAAAATCGAAAAATGCGTGCTAATAATTTTCTTTAGATATCATCTATTGCACTGATCATGTCATGTATCTTAGACAGTATATCTTTCGCTATACCTGTTAGATGTTGTTATTGCAGTTAATCATATCTAAGAAGCATACTTTTCACACTCCACCTGCACTCTATCTGCATTCATGACATATTTTGAGGGGGTGCTGCATTTTAGGGGGAGTTTGTGTTTATGTCTTTTTAGAGTGCATTTAGTCTCACTTGATGAGTCCAGTTGTCAACAAGGGAGAGAAATTTTGGATATATTTTTGGCTTTCTCTGGGATTTATTTCAGGGGGAGTTTCATTTCAGGGGGAGTTCCTTGTTGGTAATTCTGAGATTTGCACTTGTTTTTGAGGCTTTATTTTTGGTTAACTATAATGACCATTTTCTTGCGTTTGTTTGGCTTTTGGTCATTAGGGTTAAACCTTTATTTTCTTTCTTCTATTTTCTTTTGTCTTTGTGTTTCTGTTTCCACATGTTTTGCAGGTTTTGGAGATGAGCTGAAAAGGTTGTTGACAATGCACTCATCAAGGGGGAGATTGAGAAACCATGTTAATGAATATGGTTTAGATATTTCAGATGTGATGAGTGATTGTCAACGGAAGTCAAAGGAAGGGACAGATGAAGACCTGCCGAGTCTGAGGCGCATGTGACTAAGGTACACGGGTAGTGAGCGACGGCCGGGCAGAGGAGCCGCGGAGTCGGGCTGGCCCAATCTGGGTACATGGCTAGGAGCGGTAGATGATCCACTGGTCTGTTGACTGGGTTTGACTCAGGTACACGGGTGGCGAGCGATTGCCGGGCTGAGGAAGCTAAGGGGTCGGGTCGGCCCAATCCTGGTACCCGGTGCGAAAACGGTGGATGTTTTGTCAGTTTCGGCGCAAAACTTACAATCTATGATTTATTCGTTTTTAGGATATTAATATTTAGTTTTTAAGTTTAGAATATTTTTATTTGAGTCAGGTGATTTTTCTAATAATTTTTTAGTAATTTTCGGAATTTATTTTAGAGTCAGTTTAATTTACCCTAAGGGTAAATTAGTCTTTTCATGTATTAGGATTCTCCTATAAATAGGCCCCTATCCCCTTGGGGATAGTTGACTTTTTCCAATAGATTAATCTATAGTCCACGAGTTTGGTTTAGCTGCAAGTTTTTCGGATCTACTAATTTTTCTGCCGCCGCCGTCGTTGAAATCTTTTCTCTGGTTCTGCGTCAGGGAGTCAGCAGCGTGGCCACCTGGTCACATCGCCGGCGTGGGCAGCAGGCTACAGTGCAAACCGAGCTTATGTTTTTTTCCACGGCGTGTGGCTCCAGCAATTTTTAGCCTGGCACACGGCTGCGACGTCAACAGTGCATTGGCTTGTCTTCTCTTGGCGCGGTGAACGAAGAGACTGCTGCAAAGTTGTTTTTCGGCCTTGTAGCCGTCAGGGAGGAGGCTGCATCATCACACACAGCTAGTTTTGGTTCCAGCGCAGGAGCCTGCGGTTGCTGCTGTTTTTTTGTGGTCATCATTATATGCGCGGGCCCCACGGCTGTATGGACTGCTGAAGCTTCATGATCTGTTCAGTAAGAAAAATTTTCTAATGTCTCATCTCGTAATGCGTGTGACTATTGCTTTTATGATGGTTCATCCCTGGTCACGTACTACTTATTCATTTTGAGAAATATTCAGCATGTATGCATCTGATTTTCACGCTGCTGTACAAGGTATAAATTGCCTCCCGAAGTTTCTGTTTGAAATCGTTAATCACTTTTACTGTGCAACTAATTAGTTCCAAATAGGATAGTTATGCACGCCATGATTAATACATGTTCTCTGTATTTGGTTTGTGCATGAGTATTGTTAATCAAAAATTGATTCATCAGGCTGTGATTTTAGTCCACATTTTATGATACCTTTAATTACTATTAGTACTCTATTATTAGATTGCCATATAAATATTTATTGATATATCTAGGTGTTTTCCTGTGCACATTAGGTATTTATTAAATCATTTGAAAACACTTTTTATTTACTGCAGTTATTTTGTTTAGTTTAATTCATTTTTAATATCGTAGTTAATATCATTTTAATTAGTACACCGGTCATTTTTAGGCTAGACAACTTTAGTACCTGTGATCTCCTTTGCTACTACTATCTATCTGGTCAAGTTCGTTTGGTTGTTGGGATTAGGATATAGTTTAGCAAGAAATTTTTAGGCGCTCATTCACCCCCCTCTGGTCACTACTTTCGGTTCTACACTTTCCCACCTCGTCGAAAGCTTCGAAACAGTGGTTCGAAGTCCGAAAAATTGGTTCAAATTAATGACACTTCCCTCCCAGCCAATTTCGTTCTTCCAGTGCGTCCACTAGAAGTAGGAAGTGTTTGAGAGGTAGGCATTATCTGAACCATGAACTTTATTAATTCAGAAGGTGTTTACTAATGATTAGAAGGAGCCCCTATGCGAAATATCGCTTTAAGTGCTCCGCATGCCATGTATGCGTTAACTCTCCGCCTTCTAAATTAGCTGACTTAAAAGAACCAGATCGTACTGAGTGGAGAGTTATGTATGGACCTTCCCATTTATTCTCTAATTTCCCTGGTGCTATAATGCTTTGCAAAACTAGATGACCCGGCTTGAGTTCATTAAGCTTAACCTTCAGGTAAAACCAAGTCTTCGTCTGTTGCTGATACTTTGACAAATTGGCGACAGCTCGAAGTCTTGTTTCTTTTGTTAAATCAAGCGAATTTTGCCTTTCTGCTTCTATTTCTAGTTCGGTGCTGCGAAGGGATCCCCCTTTAAGCTCTATTGGCGTCATAGCTTCATCTCCGAATAATAGTCTGAAAGGAGTGAAACCCGTGGACCTTGTTTGAGTGGTCCGAATGGACTATAAAATCTTCGGGAGCTCCTCGGTCCATAGTCCTTTTGCCAATCCGACTATTCTTCGATTCAACCCTAACAAGATATTACCATTGGCTCTTTCAACAGCTCCGTTAGACTGAGGATGTCGCACTGCAGTGAAGCATAATTGTATGCTAAGATCTTCACAAAACTTCCTAAAGTGCTCTGCATCAAATTGTGTCCCATTGTCAACTGTGAGCTGCCGAGGCACTCAGAACCGGCATATATACTTTTCCAGAAAAATTTTTGCACATTATTCGAAGTGATAGCTGTGAGGGGCTCTGCTTCGACCCACTTGGAAAAATACTCAATTGCTACCACTGTGAATTTCAAATTTCCTTTTGCTTCTGGGAAGGGCCCAATAAGGTCCATGCCCCATCTGGCCATGGGCCACATTGGGGCAATGACTTGAAGAGTTGTTGGCGGACGATGACTTCTTTCCATCCATTGACAACTCTGGCATGTGCGGACTAGGCTCTCCGCATCAGCTACTATTATAGGCCAATAAAGCCCCTGGGGAATTGTTTTTCCTGCCAAAGCTCGAGGGGCTAGATGGATACCACAAAGTCCTTCATGAATTTCTCGCAGAATCTCCTGACCTTTCGCTTGAGATATACATCGGAGCAGAGGAGAACATACTCCGGCCTTGTAAAAAATACCGCTGATTATATGATAATTTCGAATTCTGAGCTTTAACCTCGAAAGTTGTGGCCCTTCAGGCAAAGTTTATTCTCCTTGCAGCAATTCCATAATTGAACTCCGCCAATCTGTACTTGGAATGCAAAGAACTTCCGAATAAGGGATCTGTGTTACCGAAGGTGAATTGATCTCTTCGTAAAAAGATTCTTTTGGAATGTCCATAGCTCCGGCTGCAGCTTTTGCCAAAGTATCAGCTTGCATATTTTCAGCTTTGGGTATACTTTGAATGGAAATCCCTTTAAATGCTACTTCAATCTTACGGATCTCTTCCAAATATTTTGCGAGCTGTGGATGACGAACTTGAAAACTTTTATCCACATGCCCTGCTATAATTTGAGAATCTATTTTAATAAGAACTCTTGTAACCCTCAAAGCATGTGCCTTTTCAAGTCCTAACAAAATTCCTTCATACTCTGTTGTATTATTAGTGGACTTAAAGTTGAGCCTAGCGGAGTACATTGCTCTTTGCCCTGAATGCAAAATTATTACCGCTCCGAAACCTGCTCCGGATTCTTGGAAAGCTCCATCGGAGTATATGGTCCAAATTTCTTCACTTTGTTTCTCCGGAGCCCATACTGCAGGGGGAGTCCATTCTGCCACAAAGTCTGCCAACACTTGTGACTTAATTGTTGTCCTTGCCACGAAGGAGATGCCGAAGGGTGCTAATTCAACAGCGCATTTCCCAATTCTTCTAGTGGAATCCTTACTTTGGAGCATATCTCCCAAGGGGTACGAAGTTGGTACAATCACATTATGTGCTAGGAAATAATGCCTTAACTTCCTCGAAGCCATTATCAGAGCGTAGGTGAACTTCTCAAGCTCAGAATATCTTGTTTTTGCTCTAGACAATGCTTCGGATACAAAATATACTTCATTCTATACCAACTTCCCATTGAAATCAACTTCTCTGACAAGGACTGCGCTGACTGCGGAGCTAGTAGCCGCAAGGTAAAGGAGTAGGGTTTCGTCCGCAACAGGCACCGTGAGTGTAGCGAGGCTACTGGGATAATTCTTAATATCATCAAAGCTCTTTTGGCACTCTGGTCTCAATGCAAAATCTTTGGACCCTTTCAATGCTTTGAAAATGGGCAAACTTCTCTCCGCAGACCTTGCTAGGAATCTGCTAAGTGCTGCAAGGCAGCCCGTTAACTTATGCACTTGCTTTAAATTTTAAGGAGGAGCCATTCTTTGCAACGCAGTTATTTGAGTAGGGCTAGCTTCGATCCCTCTGCTTGAAACTAGATATCCTAACAATTTTCCAGCTTGAGCCCTGAAGATACATTTTTCGGGGTTAAGACGGATTCCACATGCCCGAAGGCTAGTGAATGTTTCTGCTAAGTCTAGGCTATGTTGGTGCTTTAAAGCACTCTTTATTACAATGTCATCCATATAGGCTTCTACATTGCGGCCTATTTGATGACCTAGAGCCTTAGCAATTAACCTCAAAAAAGTTGCCCCGACATTTCTCAAGCCAAAGGGCATTCTTACAAAGCAGAAGACTCCCGAAGTAATTACAAAGCTTGTTTTGATTTCATCTTCGCGTTTTAGCTAGATTTATGATAGCCGGAATATGCGTCAAGGAAGCTTAATAACTCCGAGCCAGCGGTGGAGTCAACCAATAGAGCAACTTTTCCACTTCATTTTTAGCAAGGATGGCCCTCTCCGCAGATAGCTTCCAGAGTCCTTGTCAGACAGGCTGAACCCTCGGGTTCACAAGTAAAATATGCTCAATAATATCCCGACTGACTCCAATAATGTCCTCATCAGACCAGGCAAAGAAATCTAAATTCTCTTCAACTAATTTTTCTAACGAAGTAGTGACTTCTAGAGGCAAATCCTTGCCAAACTGAAATGAATAGTCTTTGTTGTCTTTGATAATAATCTTTGTTATAATCTCCCTTTCAGGGCTTGGCCTTGGGAAGGTCTTCTTCGAAGGTTCACCTGAAGCAAAGACATCTTTCAGGTTGCCTTGCACGCTGTTCACTTGCGTCGGGTCAAGAGGGGGGCCATGACCATATTCCGCTCTTCGCACAGAGGCCTGATCTCCAAAAATGGTGAGCACTCCCACTTGTGTGGGAATCTTCATACACAGATAATTATGATGCGCCACAGCTCTGAACTGATTCAACATGCCCCTCCCGAAGATAACATTATATGCATATGGGGCATCCACAACATCAAAAATCACCTCCTCTGTCCTGGCCAGTAACCCCTCTCCGAAAGTGACTTCCAGACCTATTTGGCCGAGGGCATCAAGAGGGGGTCCTGCGAAGCCTTGCAAAGGACGAGCTGCTGGGAGAAGATGCTTTCTAGAGATACAAAGTTGATCGAAGGCTTGGACGAAGATAATATCTGTTGAACTCCCTCCGTCAATCAGTACTCTCCGGACTTCAGTCCCTGCTATGTCGGCAGTGGTGACAAGTCGATCTGCATGTAAAAACTTTATGCTCGCTACATCATCTATGAAAAAAGATATTGGCACATGTGACCATTCATACATGGCAGCTGCGAACGAAGAAGTTTCAATATGGCCCACTTCTCGGACATATTCTCTTCTCTGCCTCTTCGACATACTTCCAAGAGTCCCTCCTCCGGAAATGGGGAGGACTACTCTTGTTTCTCGATCTTAACCATCTTCCTGCTTAGGAGTTGGCATAATATTGACCACCGGAGGCTGCCTTGCAGAGTCGAAGTTATCTATATGTGCCATAGCCTGAACAGGCTCCGGACGCACCTCGGGAGGAACTCGGTCAGTAGTGCCTTGACCCAAAGTTCTTTCAAGGTACTCGCCTCTTAAAGCGAGTATAGACTTGCACGCATCAGTTGCGTGACTTCGATTCTCACCATGGACACAACAGAAAAAGGCCTGGGCTTTGCCAGCCGGCTTCCCTGGCAGCCTCCAGCTGCTGGTCTTGCTTCCTGAAGATTGCGAAGTCTTAGGGGCAAATTTCTGCGGAGGTGCAATGTTCAAGACTTCTGAACGAGAATGCTTTTGCCCCCGACGCCTATCATGCTGAATTTCAAAGCTAGGCCCCTCCGAAGGTGTTGAAGTTTTCACTTCCAGCTTGACTTCTTGCAGGATTGACGGAGTTGCAGCAGTTCTCCAAAGCCACCCTTCTTCTGACCTTGCATACTCTTCGAAATAAGACATCAATTGAGCGACAAAAGATATCTGTTTCCGGTGAACTTTATCAAGGAGGCCCGCATGGGTAACTCCCTCTCGAGCTGCATCAACTACGGAGGATATAGTTAACCTTCAAATTTGCGACTTCGTATGGGCGAAGCGCTTGAAATATTGCCTTAAAGTCTCTCCGGGAAGCTGCTTCACCTGGAAAAGGCTTCCTGTAGACATTGGGGGTATGAAGGTACCCTGAAAGTTGATTATGAACTTCTTCCTTAATTGCTCCCAGGTTCTGATTGACCCTGGCTTCAGGGACCAAAACCACCGCAGTGCCACCCCTTCAAGAGCTAGAGGAAAACATTTGGCCATTGTGTCTCGCACTCCAACACTGGCCTCAATTGCCAATGCATAAGAACGGGAGAACTCCCCAGGGTCCTCGTCTCCAGAATATTTGCAGAGCTTCAATGTTTTAAACTTAGGATCGAAGCACACTTTCTGTAGCTCGGGATGCAGTGGAGACTCGCTGTCGAAGGAAGTATTCTCTGGGCCGTCGGGATAAGGAATTCCATCGTCTTGGGGCACTTCGGGGATGACCGGGGTGGCCTGAGAACGAAACCTATCTGCGGCTTCTTGCTGCCACCTCGCTACTTCAGCTTGGAGACTAGCCATTTGAGTGGCCATATCACCAAGACCGTCTTCATCTATTCTGGAAGGACCTTCCGGGTCTTGAGAACTGTACGCATCAGCCCGAAGTGGAATCTGAGGTGGAAGAGGGACTGCGGTTGGCCGAAGTTTGGATGGAGTTGGGGGAGGGACTCCGTATGCTCGAGGAAGGGGAATCCCTTCCGGAGTCTGAGGTGGAGGAAATGCCGAAGGTACTCCGACCTCAACTTTGTTCGAAGATCTTACTCCGGAGGTCCGAGGGGACCTCCGAGTAAGACTACCACCTGAACTCCGCTTGGGAGGCATGGTTTGAGAACTTGGTAGAGAATGAAGTTTTTTGGACTAAGTTCCCCACGGACGGCGCCAACTGTTGGCGTAAAAGAATACACTAACAGGTTTCTAAAGGTTAGAAACTAACAAACGAAGTGTTTGTGAAGTAAACTATTTTAAGCCTCTGAAATGGATAATAGCTCAAAATAGTTCAAAGATGTGTATTGAATAACTCAGTATTCGATCCTCATTACAGGGTAAAACAGGGGGTATTTATAGGCCAAAACATTAAGGAAAAGACCCTTTTACCCCGTTGTTACAACCGACATAGTGGAAACTATTCAGTGCCCTTGATAGGGCTAAAACGGTAAAAGACTAATCTAATGAGAAAAAAGATAAGCCTTCCATCTTAGCTGGAAAGGAAGCTCTCTGAAGAGTCAACGTTCGAAGATATACTCCGAACTAGAGTTCACCTCTAGCCTTCGAACTTGTCCTAGTATATAACCGGAGTTAGATGTTGGAACCCTTCGATTAAATCACCTGCCTTTGCCTTGTTGCAACAGTGACCCCAATGATGAAGTATTTTCCCCCAACAGGACTCAAGGCGAGCAACAGGGGCGAAGGTCTCTTCAAAATCAATACCTTATTTTTGACAAAAACCCTGTGACACTAATCGAGTTTTGTTACGCACCACAACACCATCTTCTCCTTGTTTGTTCTTAAACACCCACTTGGTGCCAATGGTGTTACATCCAGGTGGCAGCTCGACTAGTGTCCAAACCCGATTGCGAAAAAAAATTTCAAGCTCTTCTTGCATGTCGTTTATCCAATTTGAATCGGAAAGAGCATGAGAAATGTCTCGGGGCTCAAAACTAGCAACAAAAGCAGACTCAACAAACATAGCAAGTGAACCAGCTGAGGAACGTAAGGATCTCTCAGTAAGGTCACATATGATGAGCTCTGAAGGGTGATCATGCTGAACTGCTCGAGATCCTAGGTGATCTGAAGTCACCTCACCAGAGTCAGCAACTGGCTCCTCTGGACTCGGCTGAGAAATCATCTCACCGGAGTCAGCATCTGGTACCTCTGGACTCGGCTGAGGAGGCTCGATCGAAGTAGAAGGACTAATTAGAGGTCTGTCCTCATCCTAAGTTAATGTTTAGAAGGTGTGGGGTCTGCAGGTGGTGCAGAGGGCCCACCCTCATCATCAGCAGGAGGGTCATCATCTTCCTCGAAGATGGACTCTCCAAGCTCATCATCTCCATAAAGTTCAAAAGAAGGAGTCGGCGAGGGTAAAGACTCATCAAAAGAAACCTCACAAGTGTCGACAAGCATCTGAGAGTCTAGGTTCCAAACACGAAAGCCTCGTGAGTGCAAAACATAACCAAGAAAGACTCCATCCCAACAACGAGACTCAAACTTGTCCAAATGCCCTCCCTTCTTAAGCACAAAGCACTTGCATCCAAAATCTCGCAAGTGACTCACCTTGGGCTGTCTACCAAAACGCAACTCATATGACGTCTTAACTAAGTAAGCTCTAAGAAAAATGCGGTTGGCAAGATAGCAAGCTGTGTTCATTGCTTCAGCCCAAAAATGCCTAGGAGTCCTATGCTCCTCAATCATCGTCCTGGCCATCTCGACAAGCATACAATTCTTTCGTTCCACAACGCCATTCTATGGGGGAGTGTAAGGAGCAGAGAACTTATGATCAAGACCCTGATCACTACAAAAACTGACGAACTGAGAGTTCTTAAACTCAAATCCGTTGTCCGAATGAATTGCTCGCCTCAGACCATTGTTCTCGTTCTTCAGCTTCAAAATCAGGTCATGAACATACTGAAAAATCTCATCCTTAGACTCTAGAAAGTAAACCCATGAAAATGAAAAAAATCGTCAACTATCACAAGGGCGTACCACTTCCCACCGACTGAGCGTTCTCGAGCTGGACCTACTGTGTCCATGTGCAACAGCTCTCCTGGGTACGAAGTCATCACCTGAGTCACAGGTGCGTGAGAAGCGACAACCATTTTCCCATGACGACAAGGATGACACACTAGATCCTTCTCCATCTTAAGCTTAGGCAATCCTCGGATAAGATCAATAGAACTCAATCTAACAAGTAAATCAAAGCTCAAATGTTCTAACCTTCTATGCCACTTCCATAGCTCAGAGGAGGATCCGGCCATCAGACAGCGAGAAGGCTAGAAGAACTAGAGAAATCAATATGAAAAATCTTACCAAAACGTAAGATCCGGCAAATTAAAGATCCTTTAGAATCAACAACAGAAGACATGCCCTTCTTAAAGCGCACTTCTAAACTATCCTCAAGCAGTTGCGAAACAGAAATTAGATTAAAGTTTAGATTTCCAACTAAAGCAACATTCTTCAAAGAGAAATAATCAGAAATACGAATCGACCCAATACCTTGTACGTTCCCTTGACCACTGTTCCCAAAAGTGATGTATTCCTTGGAGCTCGGGGGAGTGAGGCTTGAGAACCATCTGTGGTGTCCCGTCATATGGCGAGAACATCTTGAATCCGTGATCCATACGTCCTCCAGTCCTCGATCCTGCAAGATCAATGGCCATGAGTGGGAGCAAATGGTCGACCACCAGGTTTTTCAAAAGTACTAAACTAGTGTCGAGCCATCTTCTCATAAGTAGGAAAGTAGAAGGAATCATATGAGTCTGGACCAAAACGCGGCTCAAAGCACGGTCCTCTGTTCTGCCTAAAATCACGACCACGAGGTCCGAAACCGTATCCTGAACGATCTAGAACTCTGCCGGAACGGAAAGCACACTACGGAGCACGATCATAAAAATTGTTTCCTCTACCACCACCTACACGACGTGGCCTGGCCTCTAGCCTCTCTCTACATCGAGAAACTCTCTGTCTACCATCCTGCCGGTAGAACTGCTCCTGCCCACTTCGAGCTCTCTCTACTCGCTCAACCCGCTTCTTCCTGAAGAAAAACTCCTCAAGATGCCCGTCTCTCTGACAAACTCATAGTGATGGGTAGGCTTCTTGGGATGTTGTTTTGGCTTAGGATACTTAGGCTTGGTGGTGTTGGGTGTAGCATCTTTGGTGTGAGAAGGTCCAGGTAAAGAATCAAGAGAAGTGTGGAGAGTTTTAGGCTTTGGAACCCATATCTGCTTCTTAGGTGGAGCTTTAGGTTGTTCTTGGAACACTCCATCCTTGGGCTGACTATCTTTAAAGTACTCAGTGGAGTGAGTCTTGGGATATCTCTGTTCGGGAGTCATCTTACTCCACTCTACTGCTTGGCTAATGGCACTGTCAAAATCAGCCTTGGTATAGGTGTAACCTACCCCAAACCCATCCTGTCTCTTGAACTGCTGGATCATCATGTGAGAAACCATGTTGAAGAATATGGTTTTGATACTCCAGATGTGATGAGTGATTGTCAACAGAAGTCAAAGGAAGAGAAAGGAAGACCTGCCGTGTCTAAGGCGCGTGTGACTCAGGTACACGGGCAGCGAGCGACGGCCGGGCAGAGGAGCCGCGGAGTCGTGCTGGCCCAACCCGGGTACATGGCTAGGAGCGATAGATGATCCACTGGTCTGTTGACTGGGTTTGACTCAGGTACACGGACGGCGAGCGATTGCCGGGCTGAGGAAGCTGCGGGGTCGGGTCGGCCCAATCCGAGTACCCGGTGCGAAGACAGTGGACGCTTTGTCAGTTTCAGAGCAAAACTGATAACCTATGATTATTTTGTTTTTAGGATATTAATATTTAGTTTTTAAGTTTAGAATATTTTTATTTGATTCAGGTGATTTTTCTAAGAATATTTTAGTAATTTTCAGAATTTATTTTAGAGTCATGTTAATTTACCCTAGGGGTAAATTAGTCTTTTCATGTATTAGGAGTCGCATATAAATAGGACCCTATCCCCCCTGGGATAGATGACTATTTATAAGAGATCAATCTACAGTCCACTTTTTGGTCGCAAGTTTTTTTGGATTCCCAAATTTTCTTCAGCCGCCGTTGTGCCGGTGCCTGGCTGTTTTCCTTCGGCCAAAGGCCTTCGCGTGCACCGGTGGCCACGTCCTGCACAAACCAGCATGGGCCGCACGGTTCACAACAGGGCGGCGTGTAGCACCTTTACGGCTAGCTTGCTGCTGCACGGCAGGCCCGACAGGAAAAAGGAGACGACAACTTTTTCAGCCATTTGATTGCGCAGCGCAGGCGTTGCCGTGCGTTAGGCGGTAGGGAGCTGTTTTTCTTTCACGGTGAAACAGCGACAATGTCAGCTTGCATCTACAACTAGCGGCATGGGAAACGGTGAAAATAATTTTTTTTGCTGGAAGCAGTCCGCGGAAATCAATTGCTTCTGTTTTTGTTTTATTTCTTTAGCACGCAGATCGAGGCCAGCAGAAGTGTTGCTTCACGGCGTAGTTTTCCCTCCCGTGCGTCAGGCAGCAAAGGCAACAGCGGCGCGTACTTCTGGCGAGAATTTTTTTCCAATGCAAGTTAGTTTCCTATTTTCTTGGTAGATCTGTTTTAGATATAATCATCTATTAATTAATTAGCTGAAAATCTATTTCGAAATTTCATTGTTATTTTAATCTGTTAATTTTTTTTAGTTATCTCGTATTATTTTTATCTGTATAATCTGCTCATATAAAAAGAAAAGAAAAATTTATTAGTCACAGTTATATTTTTATTCTAGTTTTTACCTGCAATATTTTCGGTTTAATTCTGAATTAATTTTTAATGATGCATGTTTTTATTCATTTAATTAGTATTTTATTTCTAGATTGAAATATTAATATCTCGAGTTTTATCTAGGTATTTTTATTTACTGCAGTAATTTTATTTTAGTTTATCTTTAATATATTTTCAATTAAGACACCAGTCATTTTTAGGCTAGACAAATTTAGTTCATTTAATTTGCTTTGGTACTATTATTTGATTTGTCGGAGTGCGTTGGGTGTTGGGATTAGATCACAGTTTAGCAAGAAATTTTTAGGCGCCCATTCACCCCCCTCTAGTCGCTACATTCGGTCTTACAAGTGGTATCATAGCGAGGTTAGGGTTTTCTAATATCTTAACCGATGCTAAACCTAGGTAGTGACCATGACGTCTTCTAGCAAAATCCCGTCCCTAGAAGATTTTGGCTACACTTATTGGAAGACTCACATGCGAGCATACCTTATGAGCCAGAGCTCGGACATATGGGAGATTTGTGTTCATCCTACTTTCACCATAACGACTATTGCTGCGGATACTGTTGCAGATGTAATTACCCAGCATCAAAATAATAGTAAGGTGGTGAATATTTTATTTTCTGGTCTAGATCCTAGTGAGTTTGAGCATGTTAGCCATCTCACCACTACTCGAGAGATCTGGGCTACCCTCCAGGCACACCATGAGGGGATAGCTCAGGTCAAGGCTAGGCTATACCAGACCTACCGGCGTGAGTATGAGAATTTTTTACAAAAGCCCAGTGAGACGGTTGAGGCTTTGTTTGGTCATTTTCAATCGATCATTAACAAGCTTCGCGTTAAAAAGGCCGAGCGTGATCAGCTGGTCTCGGATCATGAACAGGCGGTTAAGGTACTCCATACCTTTGACCCTAAGATCTGGGAGATCAAGGTCTCTTCTATTGTTGAGAGCTCATCTTATGATACCTTGATCGTCGCAAAGCTTTTTAGTAAGCTCAAGGCCTCAAAGGTTGATATCTAGTTGAGATCAAATCTCACTGGTTCTAGGTCAAAGACTCTGGCGCTTGCGACACCATCTGTTAATCCTAATGCCATGAGTTGTACTGCTTTTTCCTTGATGTCTATCTCTGAGGAACAACTTGATACTCTAGGAGATGATGATCTGTGCTTGTTTAAAAACCGGGTGCGACGTGTCTATGATAAGCAAATGTTCAAGAGACAGGGCACAAAATCCGGGTGCTTTGAGTGAGGTGATACAGGTCATTTCATTGTCGACTGCCCAAGCAGAAGAATTACAAGAAGGGAACCAGCAGCAACTCCTACGACTCCGACAAGTACGACAACTCCACAAAGGGCAAGCCTAAGACAAAATTCTTTCGAAATGCTTTGAAGGACTACAGGAATGAGAACAAGAAGCGAGACAAGGCTTTCTTTGCCGATATGGATAAAATCTACTCCAAGAGATCCTCGTCTTCCTCCTCATCTTCGAGTTCAAGTGATGAAGAGATTGTGATCAGGAAGGGGAAGGATAGGGACGATCCGGCGGGCCTTTGTTTCATGGCCTTCGGGGACAAGCCGAAGAGACGCTCACGTGACAGCTGAAGACCTCACAAGAGCTTCTGCTCAATTGCTCTTGGAGAGTAGAAAGAAAAGGACTTCTCCGATGACTACGACGACAACGACGATGAGAAGGTATCATCCTATGAACAAGAAGTTGTTAATTTACTAGAAAAAAACCGTCAGGAGTTGAAGTATAGGGATAAACTGCTTAGAGGGGCTAAGAAGATGATAGATGAACTTGAGAGTGAGCTTGCCATGGCGAATGGCAAGATTGAGAGTCTGTCTTCTTCCCCTTGCTTGGGTGATAGTGGTGAGTGCCCTAACTGTGAGGTGTTGTTGTGTGACCTGATGACTCTTAAGTCCAGGTACACAGAGAGAGTAGATAAGAGACGCCTTGGCCACTGAACTTGAGAGCGCTTAGCAGGAGCTGAAAGATGCTCATACCACTGTCGTCGTACCTTGTGTAGACTGCCCATCTCATTTAGCTAGTATAGCTGAGCTGAGAGCCAAGAGTGATGAGCAGTTGAGCGAGTTAGCTGGAGTGAGAGCTGAGTTGGAGCAGACTAAGCTAGAGCTTGAGACCTTGATAGTTCCACCCACTGTTTGTGAGAACTGCCTGTCTATTAGAATGGAGTTGATCAAGCTAAAAGCTGAGAAGTCTGTCGAAGTTGATAAAGAGTGTGAGATCTGCTTGTCTCAGTTGGAGGTGTTAGCTTCTTTGAGTGAGGAGCTAGCTGATGTTCAGAGCGAGAACTTTTACCTCCGTCAGATCCTGAGTTGGATTAGTGCCAGAGAGCCATAGCTTGGCATGATGATCTAGCAGTTCAAGAGACAAGATGGGTTTGGGGTAGGTTACACCTATACCAAGGCTTATTTTGAGAGCGCCATTAGCCGAGCAGTGGAGTGGAGTAAGATGACTCCTGAACAAAGATATCCCAAGACTCACTCCACTGAGTCCTTTAATGATAGTCAGCCCAAGGATGGAGTGTTCCAATAACAACCTAAAGATCCACCTAAGAAGTTGATCTGGGTTCCAAAGCCTAAAACTCTCCACACTTCTCTTGATTCTTTACCTGATCCTTTTCACACCAAATATGCTACACCCAACACCACCAAGCCTAATAATCCTAAGCCTCAACCACAATCCAAGAAGCCTACCTATCACTGTGAGTTTTGTCAGAGAAACGGGCATTTTGAGGAGTTTTTCTTCATGAGGAAGCGGGTTGAGCAAGCAAAGAGAGCTCGAGGTGGGCAGGAGCAGTTCTACCAGCAGGGTGGTAGACAGAGATTCCCTCGACATGGAGAGAGGCTAGAGGCTAGGCCACGTTGTGTAGGTGGTGGTAGAGGAGACGACTTTCATGACCGTGCTCCAAAGGGTGGTTTCTGTTCCGGCAGAGTTCCAGATCATTATCGATACAGTTTTTGACCTCGTGACCATGATTTTAGGCAGAATAGAGGACCGCACTTTGAGCCGCATTTTGGTCTAGACTCATTTGATTCCTTCTGCTTTCCTACATACGAGCAGATAGCTCGACACTGGTTTAGTACTTTTGCTAGACCTGGTGGTCGACCATTTA
Source organism: Zizania palustris (assembly GCA_019279435.1). Taxonomy (NCBI): domain Eukaryota; kingdom Viridiplantae; phylum Streptophyta; class Magnoliopsida; order Poales; family Poaceae; genus Zizania; species Zizania palustris. Next base: position 37,770,803 of record JAAALK010000085.1, on the reverse strand, counting down.
CTCCCACTCATGAACATTGATCTTGCAGGATTGAGGACTGGAGGACTCAGGATGTTCTCGCCATATGACGGGACACCGCAGATGGTTCTCCAGCCTCACTCCCCCGAGCTCCAAGGAATACATCACTTTCAGGAACAGTGGTCAAGGGAAGGTACAAGGTATTGGGTCGATTCGTATTTCGGAGTATTTTTCTTTAAAGAATGTTGCTTTAGTTGGAAATCTGAACTTTAATCTAATTTCTGTTTCGCAACTGCTTGATGATGGTTTAGAAGTGCGTTTTAAGAAGGGCATGTCTTCTGTTGTTGATTCTAGAGGATCTTTAGTTTGCTGGATTTTACCCTTCGGTAAGGTTTTTCGTATTAATTTCTCTAGTTCTTCTGGCCCTTCTCGCTGTCTAATGGTCGGATCCTCCTCTGAGCTATGGAACTGGCATAGAAGGTTAGGACAATTGAGCTTTGATTTACTTGTTAGATTGTGTTCTATGGATATTATCCGAGGATTGCCTAAGCTTAAGATGGAGAAGGATCTAGTGTGTAATCCTTGTCGTCATGGGAAAATGGTTGCCGCTTCTCACACACCTGTGACTCAGGTGGTGATTTCGTACCCGGGAGAGCTGTTACACATGGACACAGTAGGTCCAGCTCGAGTACACTCAGTCGGTGGGAAGTGGTACGCCCTTGTGATAGTTGACGATTTTTCTCGATTTTCATGGGTTTACTTTCTAGAGTCTAAGGATGAGACTTTTCAATATGTTCATGACCTGATTTTGAAGCTGAAGAATGAGAATAATGGTTTGATGCGAGCAATTCGTTTAGACAATGGATCTGAGTTTAAGAACTCTTAGTTCGTCAGTTTTGTAGTGATCAGGGTCTTGATCATCAGTTCTCTGGTCCTTACACTTCCCCACAGAACGACGTTGTGGAACGAAAGAACCGCACACTTGTCGAGATGGCCAGGACAATGCTCGATGAGCATTGGACTCCGAGGCATTTTTGGGCTGAAGCAATGAACACAGCTTGTTATCTCGCCAACCGCATTTTTCGTAGAGCTTACTTAGGTAAAACATCATATGAGTTGTGTTTTGGTAGACATCCCAAGGTGAGTCACTTGCGAGCTTTTTGATGCAAATGCTTCGTGCTTAAGAAGGGAGGGCATTTGGATAAGTTTGAGTCTCGTTGCAGGGATGGAGTATTTCTTGGTTATGCTTTGCATTCACGAGGCTTTCGTTTTTGGAACCTAGACTCCCAGATGCTTGTTGAGACTTGTGAGGTTTCCTTTGATGCGTCTTTGCCCTCGCCGACTCATTCTTTTGAGCTTTCTAGAGATGATGAGCTTGGAGAGTCCATCTTCGAGGAAGATGATGACCCTCCTGCTGATGATGAGGGTGGGCCCTCTGCACCGCCTGCAGACCCCACACCTTCTGAAACTTTGACTGAGGATGAGGACGAACCTCTAATTACTCCTTCTACTTCGATCGAGCCTCCTCAGCCGAGTCTAGAGGTGTCAGGTGTTGACTCCGGTGAGATGACTTCTCAGCCGAGTCTAGAGGAGCCAGTTGTTGACTCTGGTGAGGTGACTTCAGATCACCTAGGACCCCGAGCAGTTCAGCGTGATCACCCTTCAGAGCTCATCATAGGTGATCTTACGGAGAGATCCTTACGTTCTTCAGCTGGTTCTCTTGCTATGTTTGCTGAGTCTTCTTTTGTTGCTAGTTTTGAGCCCCGAGACGTTTCTCATGCTCTTTCCTATTCAAATTGGATAAACACCATGCAAGCTTGAAAACTTTGTTCGCAATCGGTTTTGGAACCTAGTTGAGCTGCCACCTAGATGCAACACCATAGGCACCAAGTGGGTGTTTAAGAACAAACAAGGAGAAGATGGTGTTGTGGTGCGCAACAAAGCTCGATTAGTGGCACAGGGTTTCTATCAAAAAGAAGGTATTGACTTTGAAGAGACCTTCGCCCCTGTTTCTCGCCTTGAGTCCATTCGTATTCTTTTGGCCTTTGCTGCTTCTAAAGGTTTTAAGCTTCATCAAGTGGATGTCAAGAGTGCTTTTCTAAACGGGTATATAGAAGAGGAGGTCTTTGTTAAGCAACCCCCTGGTTTGAGAACTCTAAATTTCCACGACATGTTTACAAGTAGCAGAAGGCTTTATACGGTCTAAAGCAGGCCCCCAGGGCTTGGTATGATTGCCTGAAGCAGTTCTTGTTGCAGAAAGGCTTTGTGATGGGTTCTGTGGACAAGACTTTTTTCTTGCTTAGAGATGAGTTGAAGAGGGTGTTGACAATGCACTCATCAAGGGGGAGATTGAGAAACCTTGTTGAAGAATATGATTTTGATACTCCAGATGTGATGAGTGATTGTCAATGGAAGTCAAAGGAAGAGAAAGAAAGACCTGCCGTGTCTAAGGCGCCTGTGACTCAGGTACACAGGCAGCGAGCGATGGCCGGGTAGAGGAGCCGCGGAGTCGGGCTGGCCCAATCTGGGTACATGGCTAGGAGCGGCAGATAATCCATTGGTCTGTTGACTAGGTTTGACTCAAGTACACGGGCGGCGAGCGATTGCCGGGCAGAGGAAGCTGCGGGGTCGGGTCGGCCCAATCCGGGTACCCGGTGCAAAGACAGTGGACGCTTTATTAGTTTCGGCGCAAAACTGACAACCTATGATTCTTTTGTTTTTAGGATATTAATATTTAGTTTTTAAGTTTAGAATATTTTTCTTTGAGTCAGGTGATTTTTCTAAGAATATTTTAGTAATTTTCGGAATTTATTTTAGAGTCAGGTTAATTTACCCTAGGGGTAAATTAGTATTTTCATGTATTAGGAGTCGCCTATAAATAGGCCCCTATCCCCCTTGGGATAGATGACTGTTTCTAAGAGATCAATCTGCAGTCCACTTTTCGGTCGCAAGTTTTTTTTGGATTCCCAAATTTTCTTCCGCCACCGTTGTGCCGGTGCCTGGTTGTTTTCCTTCGGCGAGAGGCCTTCGCGTGCACCGGTGGCCACGTCCTGCACAAACCAGCGTGGGCCCCACGGTTCACAGCAGGGCGGCGTGTAGCACCTTTCCGGCTAGCTAGCTGCCACACGGCAGGCCCGACGGGAAAAAGGAGACGATAGCTTTTTCAGCCATTTGATTGCGCAGTGCAGGCATTGCCGTGCGTTAGGCGGTAGGGAGCTGTTTTTCTTTCACGGCGAAACGGCGATAGCGTCGGCTTGCAGCTACAACTAGCGGCACGGGAAACGGTGAAAATAATTGTTTTTGCCGGCAGCAGTCCGCGAAAATCAATTGCTGCTGTTTTTGTTTTATTTCCTTGGCACGTAGATCGAGGCCAGCAGAAGTGTTGCTTCACGGCGCAGTTTTCCCTCCCGTGCGTCAGGCGGCAAAGGCAACAACGGCGCGTCCTTCCGGTGAGATTTTTTTCAATGCAAGTTAGTTTCCTATTTTCTTGGTAGATCAGTTTTAGAGATAATCATTTATTAATTAATTAGCTAAAAATCTATTTCGAAATTTCATTGTTATTTTAATCTGTTAAACTTTTATTAGTTATCTCGTATTATTTTTATCTGTATAATCTGCTCATATAAAAAGAAAAGAAAAATTTATTAGTCACAGTTATATTTTTATTGTAGTTTTTACGTGCAATATTTTCAGTTTAATTCTGAATTAATTTTTAATGATCCATGTTTTTATTCATTTAATTGTTATTTTATTTCTAGACTGAAATATTAATATCTCGAGTTTTATCTAGGTATTTTTATTTACTACAGTAATTTTATTTTAGTTTATCTTTAATATCTTTTCAATTAAGACACCGGTCATTTTTAGGCTAGACAAATTTATTTCCTGTAATTTGCTTTGGTACTATTATTTGATTTGAAGGAGTGCATTGGTTGTTGGGATTAGATCACAGTTTAGCAAGAAATTTTTAAGCGCCCATTCACCCCCCTCTGGTCGCTATTTTCGGTCCTACATCTTGCAGAGCTGTGGATCTATGGCACTAATCCAACTCAAGATCTGACGGAGGTAAAAGTTCTCGTTCTGAACATCTGCTAGCTTCTCTCTCAAGGAAGCTAACACCTCCACCTGAGACAAGCAGATCTCACACTCTATCAACTTCGCCAGACTTCTCAGCTTTTAGCTTGATCAACTCCATTCTAATGGACAAACAGTTCTCACAAACAGTGGGTGAAACTGACAAGGTATCAAGCTCTAGCATAGTCTACTCCAACTCACCTCTCACTCCAGCTAACTCACTCAACGACAGTGGCATGAGCATTTTTAGCTCCTGCTGAGCGCTCTCAAGCTCAGTGGCCAAGGCGTCTCTCTCATCTACTCTCTCTGTGTACCTGGACTTAAGAGTCGTCAGGTCACACAACAACACCTCATAGTTAGGGCACTCACCACTATCACCCAAGCAAGGGGAAGTAGACAAACTCTCAATCTTGCCATTCACTGTGGCAAGCTCACTCTCAAGCTCATCTATCCTCTTCTTAGCCCCTCTAAGCATTTTCTCCCGATACTTCAACTCCTGATGGTTTGTTTTAGTATATTAACAACTTCTTGTTCATAGGATGATACCTTCGCATCGTCGTCGTCAGAGTCATCGGAGGAGTCCTTTTCTTTCTTCTCCCCAAGAGCCATTGAGTAGAAGCTCTTGTGGGATCTTCGGCTGTCACGTGAGCGTCTCTTCGGCTTGTCCCCAAAGGCCATGAAACAGAGGCCCGCCGGATCGTCCCTGTCCTTCCCCTTCCTGATCACAATCTCTTCATCACTTGAACTCGAAGATGAGGAGGAAGACGGGGATCTCTTGGAGTATCTTTTATCCATCTCGGCAAAGAAAGCCTTGTCTCGCTTCTTGTTCTCACGCCTGTAGTCCTTCAAAGCCTTTCGAAAGAATTTCGTCTTGGGCTTGCCCTTCGTGGAGTTGTCGTACTTGTTGGAGTTGTAGGAGTTGTCGCCGGTTCCCTTCTTGTAATTCTTTTGCTTGGGGCAGTCAGCAATGAAATGACCTATATCACCACACTCAAAACATCCAAATTTTGTGTCGTGTCTCTTAAACATTCGCTTATCATAAACACGTCGCACCCGGTTGTTAAACAAGCACAGATCATCATCTCCTAGAGTATCAAGTTGTTCCTTGGAAATAGACATCAATGAAAAATCAGTACAACTCATGGCATTAGAATCAGTAGACGGTGTCGCAAGAGCCACGGGCTTTGAGCTAGAACCAGTGAGATTTGATCTCAACTGGATATCGACCTCTAAGGCCTTGAGCTTACTAAAAAGCTTTGCGACTGTCAAGGTATCATAAGACACGCTCTCAACAATAGAAGAGACCTTAATCTCCTAGATCTTAGGGTCCAAGGTATGGACAACCTTAAGCGCCTGTTCATGATCCGATACCAGCTGATCACGCTCAGCCTTGTTAACGCGAAGCTTGTTAATGATTGATTGAAAACAACCAAACAAAGCCTCAACAGTCTCACCCGGCTTCTGTGAGAAATTTTGATACTCACGCCGGTAGGTCTTGTAGAGCCTAGTCTTGACCTGAGCTGTCCTCTCATGGTCTGCCTGGAGGGTAGCCCAGATCTCTCGAGCAGTGGTGAGATGGCTAACACGCTCAAACTCACTAGGACCTAGACTAGACAATAAAATATTCACCACCTTACTATTATTTTGATGCTGGGTAACTACATCTGTAGCAGTATCCGTAGCAATAGTCACTATAGTGAAAGTAGGATGAACACAAATCTCTCATATGTCTGAGCTCTGGCTCATAAGGTATGCTCGCATGCGAGTCTTACAATAAGTGTAGCCAAAAGCTTCTAGGGATGGGATTTTGCCAGAAGACGTCATGGTCACTACCTAGGTTTAGAATCGGTTAAGATATTAGAAAACCATAACCTCGCTCTGATACCACTTGTAGGACCAAAAGTAGCGACTAGAGGGGGGGTGAATGGGCGCCAAAAAAAATTCTTGCTAAATTATGATCTAATCCCAACACCCAAACAAAACTTAACCAAACAAATTATATTAGCAAAGCAAATTACTGGAATTAACGTTGTCTAGCTTAAAAATGATCGATATCTTAATTTAACTGATATTAAAGAAAAACTAAATAAAAATACTACAGTAAATAAAATCACCAAGATAAATCATGAGATATTTATATTTTAGTCTAGAAATAAAGTACTAATCAAATGAATAAAACATGGATCATTCAAAAAATTAATTCTGAATTAAACCTAAAATATTGCACGTGAAAACTAGAATAAAAATATTACTACGACTAATAAATTTTTCTATTCTTTTTATATAAGCAGATTAAACAGACATATTTAAATAAATAATACGAGATAACGAATAAGCAAATTAAAGATTAATATCTAGCAGATAAAAATATATACGAAAATACTAAAAACAATTTTACTTCTAATTAAAATAGATCAATATTTAGTTAATTAACTAGCTAAAAATAGCAGATTAACTAATTAACCTGCATAGCGTGAATCATCTGGCCGTGGAGAAAAACAGGAGAATCCCTCCGTGGAAACCAAAATTTGCCGTGCATTGCGTCCTTTTCCTGCCGCGGACGCCTTGATCCTCTCAAGCAATGCTCACGCCGCTTGCAGGCTAGCAGCCGCCGGCTAGCTTTAGTGTTAGGCTCCCAAGGAGCTTGTGCGTGATGATTTCTCCGTGGGACCCATGATGCAATGCAGTAGGGAAAAATGAAACGTCAAATGGGCAGCCTCGTTCCGTGCGCATGTGATTGTCGTGAGCCCGTGCTGCTGGCCGTTGATCTCCATGCCGTCGTGGACTTTACTACTGCTGCATGCTGAAAACTACTACGCGGTGGGGCCGCCTGTGGAACGCCGGAGCCAGGAAATCTGGAGGCTTCCACGCAGAGGCTCGGGGCTGTCGCGAATACTAGATTGAAACAATAGACCGCCGAACGAAGATGGAATCGACGGTGATCAACCAAAAAAATAGGACCGGTTAAGGTATGGAAAAACCCTAACCTCGCTCTGGTACCACTTGTAGGACCGAAAGTAGCGACCAGAGGGGGGGTGAATGGGCGCCTAAAAAATTCTTTCGAATCAATGGCCTGTTCCCAAACACCCAACGCACCTCAAAATACTAAGCAGCAAAGCATGAAAAGATTGCCTAAGTCTAAAGGTATCTAGCCTAGAAGCCACTGATGACAAACTGAGAAACTCCAATACAGTGCTAATAGATAGATAAACAAAATACACAAAACATGGCAAGACAAACTTCTCAGTACAGCAATCTGAATGCACAAAGAGAGGGAAGAGAAGTTACTGTTCCAAATCTATCTCATGTTCGAAACTTGGCGAAGCCTGCTTGCCGTGTCGAAGCCTACTCCGGAAAGACGAAGCCTGCTTCGGATTGTCAAAGGCTGCTTCGAAGTCTCTTGTCGAAGTCGAGTGAAGGTTGTCGTTTACGTGCCGAAGGTGTGTTTGGTCTAGCCTAGTTCAAGTGGCAAGGAGGGAAGTATGCTTCGAAACTAGGTATGAGAGAATCGAAGCTTGCTTCGAACCAGTGTACTTCGAAGCCTAGACTTCGAACAGAAAGGTTTGAACAAGCTCACAAAGAAGCAACCTCCAAAACATAGCCGAAGCCAAAACACACGGCAGCAAAGTGAAGTCGAAGTCTACACTCAACCTTCGAAGCTTAAGTTGGTCGGAGTATGACACCAGAAGTTGAGATATTTGCTCTGAAGGTTAACTTCGAAAGACAAACTCCGAACTAACACACAATGACCTTCGAAAATGATAGTAAGAAGGAACTCACGTCGAGCGAAGTGTACCAGAGAGACTAGCTTCGAAGCTAACTTCAAAGTCAGTCAAAGTATTGACTTCGAACAGCTCAAGACAGAGAATACCTTCGCAAAGACTATCGAAGTATGTTAAGCTGACAGACAGCACAAAAACGTACTTTGAAGCTAGCAACACAGAGTGAAGTCGAAGTTCAAGCGAAGCCCTCGATAATGTCAGATCGAAGCCTGCCTCACGGAGCTGAGGGACTTCGAACAGAGAGAAGGGGCTTCACCAGAAACAGCCAGAAAAGGTATTCAGCCCTGTCTGCTTCGATCAAAAAGCTACGCAGAAAAAGCAATCTAGAGTACTTGTGTACTGTTGCTACAGTGAGTAGGTACTACTTGCTGCAAGCACGAACTAGTACTACTTCCAAGAAGAACAAGAGCCACAGAAGCACAAACACTCAAGTAAAAACGCTATGCACGTGAGATGATGCCATAAAAACTACTGCAGATTTGTTGCACACGATCAGAGAATAGAAGCTTCACTCCATCAATAAGAACCGAATAAATGCAAGGCAAAATGCCATGAACTGAAGCCTGGCGGCGCACCACAGGAGAGAGAAACGTGGGAGACAAAATGACCCAATGGAGTTAAAAAGTGAATTCTGGAAGGGTAGACAAACCCTAGGGATTGGGGCCCTATTTATAGGCTGCCCAATGACCTAGAATATTCCATCAGCCCCTTAGGGTTTTTTACAGACGCTTAAATAAAAGAAAAGACTCAACTGCCCTTAGGATTTTTTACAGACTCGACTGAATGACTGTGGGCCTAGAGATACAAATGACTTATCCGGAAGCTAAGCTTTCGTAGTGACTACGACTTCTCTTCTGGATAGTCGGATACAAGATCGACGGTTGTCAGTTTTGCGCCGAAACTGATAAAGCCTCCACCGGCTTTGCACTAGGTACCCGGATTGGGCCGGCCCGACTACGGAGCTCTCTCAGCCCGGCAATCGCTCACCGCCCGTGTACCTGAGTCAATTTTGGTCAACAGCCCAGTGGGTCTTCTGCTGTTCCTGGCCCATGTACCCGGATTGGGCCAGCCCGACTTCGCAGCCTCCTCTGTCCGACAGTCGCTTGCTGCCCGTATACCTGAGTCACACGTGGCCCATGAAACAACAGATCTTCTCTCTTCATCTGTCCTCTTTGACTACCATTGACAATGACTCATCACTTCTGGAGCCATGAGGCCCACGCTATTCAGCATGGCTCCTCAATCTCCCCCTTGATGAGTGCATTGTCAACACTTCATTTCTTCAGCTCTTCAGTATCTGCGAACAACTGTGGAAACACGAAAACAAAGCACAAGAAAACAAAGAAGAAGAAAAAATAAGGTAAATGTTTAACCCTAATGACCAAAAGCCAAAAAAAGCAAGAAGCGGTCATTATGGTTAACCAAAAGTAAAAGCTCAAAACAAGTGCAATCTCAGAAATATCAACAGAGATATCAAAAGAGTAGGGACACACTCCCCCTTAGAATCTTATCCCAAAATCTCTCCCCCTTGTTGACAAGTGAACTCATTAAGTACTCAAAAGAGACACAAACTCCTAAAATGCAACTCCCACTCAAAATATGTGATGAATGCAAATGGGGTGCAGGTGGAGTGAATAGAGCATGCTTCTTAGATATGATTGACTGTAATTACAATATCTAATAGATACAGCAAAAGACATATTGTCTAAGATACATGGCATGATCAGTGCAACAGATGATATCTAAAGAAAGTCATTAGCACGCATTATCAATTTTTGCAAACAAAAGCATCACCACATTTTCCAGTTGACAAGCAAGGTAAAGCATGAGATGCAAAGGCTAACTGATATCATTTCAATTTTCAGGCTTTTTCTTTTTCCTTTTTCATTTTTGCCAGGGGTTATTTGCATGTCAAACCTTATGCTGACCGACCAAGTCAAGCCTAGGGCAGAACTAGACCATCAGAAGCTTAAGACATTGGTCTTGGCATACATTACACTGTCCTAGTTCATACCAAAGTGCTATGGTACGCAGTCTAGAACAATGCAATGCGACAAAGCAAACCCATCTAGATCTTTTCAAGTTATGCATAAAAAGGCATGGAATTTTCATTTCTCTTGATTTTTCATCATTTTTATAGCACATATCCATGTTTTAAAGCAGAAAGATGTCCAAGTTGCATGTTTGCATCTAAGTCAGGAACTAGCTACAAGGCATGTAACAGATAGCAAGAACATTCAACCTACGCATGCTAGTTACTAGAAGCAATGGTGATCATTTTTCAAGTTGAAAGCGTAAAAGCCATGCATATGACAGATATCAGACATATCAAGTGAACTGAAACCAAGCATGATCATTGACAAGTAATCAAAAAGCATGTACCGGTTAGAGTAAGTAAAGCAGTTCAATCATATAACAGAAGCAAGCTCAAAAGTGTGATATGTGAATATGCAAGATATGATCACACACAAAAAGACTCAAGAAAAGAGTAAAGAAGAAAGAAAACTGACGCAAAATATCCTAGAAAGGATACACAACAACCAAATCCCCTCGTAAACGCTCAAAGGTAGACTGATCTAGGGGTTTGGTGAAAATGTCAGCCAACTGATGATGGGTATCAACATGAACAAGATCAATGACACCTTTCTCATATTGATCCCGCAGAAAGTGAAAGCGCACATCAATGTGTTTGGTTTTTGAATGGAGACAGGGGTTTTTCCCTACACTAATAGCACTGGTGCTGTCGCAAAACAAAGGAACTCTAGTAGGAAAGAACAACCCAAAATCTCGCAGAGTGGAAATCATCCAAACTAACTGTGAGAAGCAGCTAGCAGCATCTACATACTCAGCCTCTGTGGTCGAAAGAGCAACTCCAGATTGCTTTCGAGAAGACCAAGAGACAAGAGACGAACCAAGAAACTAGCAAGTACCGGAAGTCGAGTTGCGATCCAACTGGCACCCACCAAAATCGACATCCGAAAAGCCAGATAAATCAAGAGATGATGATGCTGAATAGTAAAGACCGAGATCTAGCGCATAAGTGAGATACCTGAATATGTGCTTGACAGCCTGCTGTAGTACCGAAAGTAGCGACCAGAGGGGGGGTGAATGGGCGCCTAAAAATTTCTTACTAAACTATGTTCTAAACTCAACACCCAAATGAAATTAAACAGACAAATAATATTTACAAAGCAAATTACTGGAATTAAAGTTGTCTAGTCTAAAAATGACTAGTGTCGAAGATAAAATGATATTAAAAATAAACTAGACTAAATAACAGATCCACTAAAAATAGAAGATTAAAAACTTACCTGAGTCATGTCGTCATGTGCCTCGGTTTGCGTGCAAGAGCCTTCATGAATCCCGCCGTGAAAGCTTGCGCCGTGCCACTGCGTGGATGCCAGCAGTGCTAGCTGTGCCCGATGCAAGGAAATTTTTCCTGCCTGGTTGCTTTGCTGCTCCTCTCGTTTTACACGCCGCGTGAGAATCCATGCACGGCTGCAATGCTATTTCCGCAAGCCTGTAGAGCTACGGCTGTGGACTACCGCCGCCGCTTGTAGCCTGGCCAAAGGCCGGTGCAAAGGAAGAAAACAAAAACGTGGCTGCTGCCGTGCGCGAAATTGGAGAAGAAAAGTTTCGGTGGAAAACGAAAGCGGAACCCGAAAAAATTGGACTGTAGATTGATCTAATAAAAACAGTCATCTATCCCCAAAGGGATAGCGGCCTATTTATAGGCAAATCCTAATACATGAAAAGACTACTTTACCCTTCGGTAAAATAAATTGACTCTAAAATAAATTCCAAAAATTACTAAAATATTCTTAGAAAAATTAACTGACTCGAATAAAAATATTCTAAACTTAAAATCTAAATATTAATATCCTAAAAACGAATTAATGATAGATTGTCAGTTTTGCGCCGAAACTGACAAAGCGTCCACCGTCTTCACACCGGGTACCCGGATTGGGCCGACCCAACCCCGCAGCTTCCTTAGCCCGGCAATCGCTCGCCGCCCGTGTACCTGAGTCAAACCCAGTCAATAGACCAGTGGATTATCTGCCGCTCCTAGCCATGTACCCGGATTGGGCCAGCCCGACTCTGCGTCTCCTCTGCTCGGCCGTCGCTCACTGCCCGTGTACCTTAGTCACATGCGCCTCAGACTCGGCAGGTCTTCATCTCTCCCTTCCTTTGACTTCCGTTGATAATCACTCATCACATCTGGAATATGAAATCATATTTTTCAACATGGTTTCTCAATCTCCCCCTTAATGAGTGCATTGTCAACACCCTTTTCAGCTCATCTCCAGAACCTGCAAAACATGTGGAAATAGAAAAACAAAGACGAAAGAAAATAGAAGAAAGAAAATAAAAGTTTAACCCTAATAACCAAAAGCCAAATAAAAACAAGAAAAATGTCGTCATTACGGTTAACCAAAAATAAAAGCCTCAAAACCAAGTGCAAGTCTCAGAATTACCAACAGGAATAAACTCCCCCTGAAATAAATCCCAGAGAAAGCCAAAAATATATCCAAAATTTCTCCCCCTTGTTGACAATTGGACTCATCAAGTGAGACTAAATGCACTTTAAAGAGACAAACACAAACTCCCCCTGAAATTCAGCTCCCTCACAAAATATGCCATGAATGCAAATGGGGTGCAGGTCGAGTGTGGAAAGCATGCTTCTTAGATATGATTGACTGCTATTACAACGTCTGACAGGTATAGCAAAAGATATAGGGTTAATTGCATCCATGCCACCGTTATTTTCGAAACCGAATGAAATGCCATTACTATTTCACTATTTGCTTCTATGCCATTACTATTCGTTCGTTCTCGCCTGCATGCCATTTTGTACACGTTCAGAGGCTACGGGCCCACCCGCAGCACAATTTTTTTCTGTATTGACTATACTACCCTCTTCTTTTCCCCTATCTTCTTCTCTCCTCCACCGTCTTCTTCCCCACCGTCGCCGTCGCTGCCTTCTCGACTCCGTCGCCGCCGCAAGGCCCTCCACCGCCGTGTGGTGTGCTCATCCTGCTGGTGCTCCTCGCCAGCGGCGCAGGCGGCGTCGGCGCACCTGCACTTGTACATGCACGACGTGCTGACGGGATCGGCGCCGACGGCAGTGCAGGTGCTAAACGGGCCACGCGGCCACTTCGGCGACACGGTCGTCATCGACGACGTGCTAACGGCGGAGTCCAGCCCGTCGTCATACGTCCGCCGTGGGCCGCGCCAAGGGGCAGTACATGTGGGCGTCGGTGGGGAACCCGGAGCTGCTGGTCACCGTGGAGGTGGTGCTCACGGCGGGGCCTTACGCCGGGAGCTCGGTCACCGTGGTGGGGCGCGACGACATTGGCGGCGCGGCGGTGCGCGAGCTCTCGGTGGTCGGCAGCACGGGGCAGTTCAGGATGGCGAGGTGCTACGTGCTGTGGAAGACCGTCCGGCTCGGTGACCCGAGAGGCGAACACCGAAGGGCGCGGGGGCTAGCGGCGGAGGGCCTTGTGGCGGCAACGGAGTCGAGAAGGAAGCGACGACGACGGTGGGGAACAAGACGGTGGAGGAGAGAAGAAGATAGGGGAAAAGAAGAGGGTAGTATGGTCAATACAGAAAAAAATTGTGCTGCAGGTGGGCCCGTAGCCTCTGAACGTGTACAAAATGGCATGCAGGCGAGAACGAACGAATAGTAATGGCATAGAAGCAAATAGTGAAATAGTAATGGCATTTCATTCGATTTCGAAAATAACGGTGGCATGGATGCAATTAACCGAAAGATATACTGTCTAAGATACATGACATGATTAGTGCAACAGATGATATCTAAAGAGGGTCATTAGCACACATTTTTTGATTTTTTGCAAACAAAAGCATCACCACATTTTCTAGTTGACAAGCAAAGTGAAGCATGAGATGCAAAAGCTAACTGATATCTACCAAGATAAGCATTGTCCAAAACAAAGTGCTTCAGCAAACTTGTCATCTTTTTAAATTTTTCATATTATTTTTTTTTTCATTTCTGCCAGGGGTTATTTGCATGTCAAACCTTATGCTAACCGACCAAGTCAAGCCTAGGCCAGAACTGGACCATCAGAAGCTTAAGGCATTGGTCTTGGCATACATTACACCGTCCTAGTTCATACCAAAGTGCTATGGTAAGCAGTCCAAAACAATGCAATGCGACAAAGCAAACCCACCTGTATCTTTTCCGATAATCATAGAAATGCATAAATTTTTCATTTTTCTGATTTTTTTTATCATTTTTATAGCACATTTTTCATATTTAAAACATATAGATGTCCAAGTTGTATATTTGCATCTAAATAAGGATCTAGCTACAAGGCATGTAAAAGATAGCGAAAGCATTCAGCCTACACATGCTAGTTACCAGAAGCAATGGTGATAATTTTTCAATTTTAAAGCATAAAAGCCATGCATATGACAAATATCAGATATATCATGTGAACTGAAACAAAACATGATCCTCGACAGGTAATCAAAAACATATACTAGCTAGAGAAAGTAAAGCAGATTAATCATATAGTAGAAGCAAAAATCAAAATGTGATTGATGATTATGCATGATATGAACGCACACAAAAAGACTCAAAAAAATTAAGAAGAAAATAAAAATGACTCAAAGTATCCTAGAAAGGATACACAACACCCAAATCCCCTCGTAAACGCTCAAAAGTAGACTGATCTAGGGGTTTAGTAAAAATATCAGCCAACTGCTGATGGGTGTCAACATGTATAAGATCAATGACTCCTTTCTCATATTGATCCCTTAGAAAATGAAAACGCACATCAATATGTCTGGTTTTAGAATGAAGACATGGGTTTTTTTTACACTAATTGCAGTAGTGCTATCACAAAACAAAGGAACTAGCGAAGGAAAGAATAACCCAAAATCCCGCAAAGTAGAAATCATCCAAACTAACTGAGAACAGCAGCTAGCAGCAGCTACATACTCAGCCTCAGTAGTAGAAAGCGCAACTCCAGATTTTTTCTAGAGGACCAAGAAACAAGTGAAGAACCAAGAAGCTGGCAAGTACCAGAAGTAGACTTGCGATCCAGCCGGCACCCACCAAAATCAGCGTCCGAAAAACCAGCTAAATCAAGAGACGATGATGCAGAATAATAGAGACCTAAATCAGGAGCATAAGTAAGATACCTGAAAATACGCTTCACAGCCTACCGGTGAGATGCGCGTGGCGAAGATTGAAAACGCGCACACACACCCACGGCAAACTGAATGTCCGGTCTCGTCGCAGTCAAGTATAGTAGCGAACCGATCATCCCTCGATACTCTCTCTCATTTACCTTGACGCCGTCTTCGTCCTTGTCCAGACCTCCGGATGTACCCATTGGTGTCATTTGTGGCTTTAGCTCTCCACCAAAATCAAATTTCTTTAGCATATCCCGTGTGTACTTACCCTAGTGGATGAAAATGCCATCCTTGGTCTGCTTAATCTGGAGTCCTAAAAAGTACTTGAGTTCTCCCATGAGAGTCATCTCAAACTCGCTATGCATCTGCTCAAAAAACTTGAAACAAGCTCATTAGTAGAACCACCAAAAATAATATTATCCACATAAATTTGAGCAACCAACAAGTCTGCGCCATCTCTAAGCAAGAAAAGAGTCTTGTCCACAGAACCCATCACAAAACCTTTCTGCAACAAGAACTGCTTCAGGCGATCATAACAAGCCATGGGGGCCTGCTTCAGACCGTATAAAGCCTTCTGCAACTTGTAAACATGTCGTGGAAATTTAGGATTCTCAAAACCGGGGGGTTGCTTAACATAGTCCTCTTCCTCTATATACCCATTTAGAAAAGCACTATTGACTTCCATTTGATGAAGCTTAAAACCTTTAGAAGCAGCAAAGGCCAAAAGAATACGAATGGACACAAGGCGAGCAACAGGGGCGAAGGTCTCTTCAAAGTCAATACCTTCTTTTTGACAGAAACTTTGTGCCACTTATCGAGCTTTTTTGCGCACCACAACACCATCTTCTCCTTGTTTGTTCTTAAACACCCACTTAGTGCCTATGGTGTTGCATCCAGGTGGTAGCTCAACTAGTGTCCAAACCCGATTGCGCACAAAGTTTTCAAGCTCTTCTTGCATGGCATTTATCCAATTTGAATCAGAAAGAGCATGAGTAACATCTCGGGGCTCAAAACTAGCAACAAAAGCAGACTCAGCAAACATAGCAAGTGACCCAGCTGAGGAACATAAAGATCTCTCCGTAAGATCACCTATGATGAGCTCTGAAGTATGATCACACTGAACTGCTCGGGATCCTAGATGATCTGAAGTCACCTCACCAGAGTCAACACCTAGCACCACCGGACTCGACTGAGGAGGCTCGATCGAAGTAGAGGGAGTAATTATAGGTCCGTCCTCATCCTTAGTTGAAGTCTCAGAAGGTGTGGGGTCTGCAGGCGGTACAAAGGGCCCACCCTCATCAACAGCAGGAGGATCATCATCTTCCTCGAAGATGGACTCTCCAAGCTCATCATCTCCAGAAAGCTCAAAAGAAGGAGTCGGTGAGGGCAAAGACTCATCAAAGGAAACCTCACACGTCTCAACAAGCATCTGGGAGTCTAGGTTCCAAACACGAAAGCCTCGTGAATGCAAAGCATAACCTAGAAAGACTCCATCCCAGCAACAAGACTCAAACTTATCCAAATGTCCTCCCTTCTTGAGCACAAAGCACTTGCATCCAAAAGCTCACAAGTGACTCACCTTGGCTGTCTACCAAAGAGCAACTCATATGATGTCTTACCTAAGTAAGCTCTAAGGAAAATGCGGTTGGCAAGATAGCAAGCTGTGTTTATTGCTTCAGCCCAAAAATGCCTAGGAGTCCTATGCTCATCAAGCATCGTCCTGGCCATCTCGACAAGCGTGCGGTTCTTTCGCTCAACAACACCGTTCTGTGGTGGAGTGTAAGGAGCAGAAAACTGATGATCAAGACCCTGATCACTACAAAAGCTGACGAACTGAGAGTTCTTAAACTCAGATCCGTTGTCTGAACAAATAGCTCGCATCAGACCATTATTCTCATTCTTCAGCTTCAAAATCAGGTCATGAACATACTGAAAAGTCTCATCCTTAGACTCTAGAAAGTAAACCCACGAAAATCGAGAAATATCGTCAACTATCACAAGAGCGTACCACTTCCCACCGACTAAGCGTACTCGAGCTGGACCTACTATGTCCATGTGCAACAGCTCTCCCGGGTACGAAGTCATCACCTGAGTTACAGGTGCGTGAGATGCGACAACCATTTTCCCATGACGACAAGGATGACACACTAGATCCTTCTCCATCTTAAGCTTAGGCAATCCTCGGATAAGATTCATAGAACTCAATCTAACAAGTAAATCAAAGCTCAAATGGCCTAACCTTCTATGCCACTTCCATAGCTCAGAGGAGGATCCGGCCATCAGGCAACGAGAAGGGCCAGAAGTACTAGAGAAATCAATGCGAAAAACCTTACCAAAAGGTAGGACTCGGCAAACTAAAGATACTCTAGAGTCGACAACAGAGGACATGCCCTTCTTAAAGCGAACTTCTGAACCATCATCAAGCAGTTGCGAAACAGAAATTAGATTAAAGTTCAGATTTCCAACTAAAGCAACATTCTTTAAAGAGAATTGATCAGAAATACGAATCGACCCAATACCCTGTACCTTCCCTTGACCACTGTTCCCGAAAGTGATGTATTCCTTGGAGCTCGAGGGAGTGAGGCTAGAGAACCATCTGCGGTGTCCCATCATATGGCGAGAACATCCTGAATCCATGATCCATACGTACTCCAGTCCTCGATCCTGCAAGATCAATGGTCATGAGTGGGAGCAAATGGTCGACCACTAGGTCTAGCAAAAGTACTAAACCAGTGTCGAGCCATCTGCTCGTAAGTAGGAAAGCAGAAGGAATCGTATGAGTAGGGACCACCACGCGTCTCAAAGAGCGGTCCTCTGTTCTTCCTAAAATCACGGTCACGAGGTCCAACAACGTATCCATGATGATTTGTAACTCTGCCGGAATGGAAACCACCATCCGGAGCACGGTAGTGAAAACCGTCTCCTCTACCACCACCTACATGACGTGGCCTGGCCTCTAGCCTCTCTCCACGTCGAGGGACTCTCTGTCTACCACCCTGCTGGTAGAACTGCTCCTGCCCACCTCGAGCTCTCTCTGCTCGCTCAACCCGCTTCCTCCTGAAGAAAAACTCCTTAAGATGCTCGTCTCTCTGACAAAACTCACAGTGATAGGTAGGCTTCTTAGAATGTTGTTGTGGCTTAGGGTTCTTAGGCTTGGTGGTGGTGGGTGAAGCATCTTTGGTGTGAGAGGATCCAGGTAAAGAATCAAGAGAGGTGTGAAGAGTTTTAGGCTTAGGAATCCATATCTGCTTCTTAGGTGGAGCTTTAGGTTGTTCTTGGATCACTCCATCCTTGGGCTGACTATCCTTAAAGGACTCAGTGGAGTGAGTCTTGGGATATCTCTGTTCTGGAGTCATCTTACTCCACTCCACTGCACGGCTAATGGCGATCTCAAAATCAGCCTTGGTATATGTGTACCCTACCCCAAATCCATCCTGTCTCTTGAATTGCTGGATCATCATGTCGAGTTGTGGATCTCTAGCACTAATCCAACTCAGCATTGAACGGAGGTAAAAGTTCTCGTTCTGAACATCAGCTAGCTCCTCTCTCAAAGAAGCTAACACCTCCACTTGAGACAAGCAGATCTCACACTCTTTATTAGCATCGACAGACTTCTCAGCTTTTAGCTTGATCAACTCCATTCTAATGGATAAGCAGTTCTCACAAACAGTGGATGGAACTGACAAGGTCTCAAGCTCTAGCTTAGTCTGCTCCAACTCACCTCTCACTCCAGCTAACTCGCTCAACTGCTCATCACTCTTGGCTCTCAGCTCAGCTATACTAGCTAAATGAGATGGGCAGTCTACACAAGGTGCGACAACAGTGGCATGAGCATCTTTTAGCTCCTGCTGAGCGCTCTCAAGCTCAGTGGCCAATGCGTCTCTCTCATCTACTCTCTCGGTGTACCTGGACTTAAGAGTCGTCAGGTCACACAACAGCACCTCACAGTTAGGGCACTCACCACTATCACCCAAACAAGGGGAAAAAGATAGACTCTCAATCTTGCCATTTGCTGTGGCAAGCTCACTCTCAAGCTCATCTATCCTCTTCTTAGCCCCTCTAAGTAGTTTCTCCCTATACTTCAACTCCTAACGGTTCTGTTCTAATAAATTAACAACTTCTTGTTCATAGGATGATACCTTCTCATCGTCATCGTCGTCGGAGTCGTCGGAGGAGTCCTTTTCTTTTTTCTCCCCAAGAGCCATTGAGCAGAAGCTCTCGGGGGGTCTTCGGCTGTCACGTGAGCGTCTCTTCGGCTTGTCCCCGAAGGCCATGAAACAGAGGCCCGCCGGATCATCCCTGTCCTTCCCCTTCCTGATCACGATCTCTTCATCACTTGAGCTCGACGAAGAGGAGGAAGACGAGGATCTGTTGGAGTAGCTTTTCTCCATCTCGGCAAAGAAAGCCTTGTCTCGTTTCTTGTTCTCACGCCTGTAGTCCTTCAAAGCTTTATGAAAGAATCTTGTCTTGGGCTTGCTCTTTGTTGAGTTGTCGTACTTGTCGGAGTCGTAGGAGTTTCCGCCGGTTCCCTTCTTGTTGTTCTTCCGCTTGGGGCAGTCGGCAATGAAATGACCTGTATCACCACACTCAAAGCATCCAGATTTTGTGCTGTGTCTCTTAATCATTCGCTTATCATAGACACACTGCACCCGGTTGTTAAACAAGCACAGATCATCATCTCCTAGAGTATCAAGTTGTTACTCGGAAATCGACATCAAGGAAAACGCATTACAACTCATGGCATTAGGATCAGCAGATGGTGTCGCAAGCACCAGAGTCTTTGATCCAGAACCAGGGAGATTTGATCTCGACTGGATATCGACCTCTGAGGCCTTGAGCTTACTAAAAAGCTCTGCGATGGTCAAGGTATCATATGATGTGCTCTCAACAATAGAAGAGACCTTGATCTCTCAGATCTTAGGGTCCAAGGTATGGAGTACCTTAAGCGCCTGTTCATGATCAGAGACCAGCTGATCACCCTCGGCCTTGTTAACACGAAGCTTGTTAATGATCGATTGAAAACGACCAAACAAAGCCTCAACAGTCTCACCCGACTTCTGTGAGAAATTTTCATGCTCAGGCCGGTAGGTCTGATATAGTCTAGCCTTGACCTAAGCTGTCCCCTCATGATGTGCCTGGACGGTAGCCCAGATCTCTCTAGCAGTGGTGAGATGGCTAACACGCTCGAACTCACTAGGACCTAGACCAGAAAATAAAATGTTCACTGCCTTACTATTATTTTGATGCTGGGTAATTATATTTTCAGCAGTATCCGCATCAATAGTCGTAATGGTGAAACTAGGATGAACACAAATCTCCCATATGTCCGAGCTCTGGCTCATAAGGTATGCTCGCATGCGAGTCTTCCAATAAGTGTAGCCAAAAGCTTCTAGGGATGGGATTTTACCAGAAGACGTCATGGTAACTACCTAGGTTTTTAATCGGTTAAGATATTAAAAAAAACTAACCTCGCTCTGATACCACTTGTAGGACCGAAAGTAGCGATCAGAGGGGGGGTGAATGGGCGCCTAAAAATTTCTTACTAAACTATGTTCTAAACTCAACACCCAAATGAAATTAAACAGACAAATAATATTTGCAAAGAAAATTACTGGAATTAAAGTTGTCTAGTCTAAAAATGACTAGTGTCGAAGATAAAATGATATTAAAAATAAACTAGACTAAATAACATAACTGCAGTGAATAAAAATGAAAACTAGAAATATTTAGTGACGTAGGCAAAAATACCTAAATATATTATTGACTATTTAGATTGGAGTCTAAAATAAAAAAACCTAATCGACTGAATAAAACATGGACCATCCAGAAATTAATTTAGAAATAACCCTAAAATATTTCATATAATTCTAGAATAATATAACTGCAACTAATAAATTTTTCTTTTCTTTTTATATGAGCATATTAAATAGATAAAAAGTAATACAAGATAACTGATCAAAATTTAACAGATTAAAAAATTAACTTCGAGATTAATTTTTATGATAATCAAAACTAGATAATTATTGGTTAAACTAAACTACTAACAGTATAGGATTAAAAACTTCTAAATAGTTTTTCAGCAAATTGATTAATAGATAATTATCCCTAAAAACAGATCTACTAAAAAATAGAAGATTAAAAACTTACCTGAGTCATGTCGTCGTGTGCCTTGGTTTGCGTGCAAGAGCCTTCGTGAATCCCGCCGTGAAAGCTTGCGTCGTGCCACTACGTGGATGCCAACCGTGCTAGCTGTGCCCGATGCAAGGAAATTTTTCCTGCCTGGTTGCTTTGCTGCTCCTCTCGTTTTACGCGCCGCGTGAGAAGCCGTGCACGGCTGCAATGCTATTTCCGCAAGCCTGCAAAGCTACGGCTGTGGACCGCCGCCGCCACTTGTAGCCTGGCCGAAGGCTGGTGCAAAGGAAGAAAACAAAAAACGTGGCTGCTGTCGTGCGCGAAATTGGAAAAGAAAAGTTTTCGGTGGAAAACGAACGCGGAACCAGAAATAATTGGACTGTAGATTGATCTAATAAAAACAGTCATCTATCCCCAAAGGGATAGGGGCCTATTTATAGGCAAATCCTAATAAATGAAAAGACTACTTTACCCTTGGGTAAAATAAATTGACTCTAAAATAAATTCCGAAAATTACCAAAATATTCTTAGAAAAATTAACTGACTCGAATAAAAATATTCTAAACTTAAAATCTAAATATTAATATCCTAAAAACGAATTAATGATAGATTGTCAGTTTTGCGCCGAAACTGACAAAGCGTCCACCGTCTTCGCACTGGGTACCCGGATAGGGCCGACCCGACCCCGCAGCTTCCTCAGCCCGGCAATCGCTCGTCGCCCGTGTACCTGAGTCAAACCCAGTCAACAGACCAGTGGATCATCTGCCACTCCTATGCTTGTACCCGGATTGGGCCAGCCCGACTCCGCGGCTTCTCTGCCCTGCCGTCGCTCACTGCCCGTGTACCTGAGTCACATGCGCCTCAGACTCGGCAGGTCTTCATCTCTCCCTTCCTTTGACTTTCGTTGACAATCACTAATCACATCTGGAATATCAAAACCATATTCTTCAACATGGTTTCTCACCTGCCGATGAGACGCACGTGGTGAAGACTGGAAGCGCGCGCACAATCCCACGACGAACTGTATGTCTAGCCTCGTCGCCATCAAGTACAGTAGCGAACCGATCATCCCTCGAAACTCCCTTTCATTGACCCTTACGCCGCACTCGTCCTTGTCCAGGCCCCCAGATGTGCCCATCGGGGTCATCTGCTGTTTCAACTCCCCACCAAAGTCAAATTTCTTAAGCATGTCATGAGTGTACTTACCTTTTTGGATGAAGGTGCTGTCCTTGGTCTGCTTGATCTGTAGCCCTAAGAAATACTTGAGCTCACCCATGAGGCTCATCTCAAACTCACTGTGCATCTACTCAGAAAACTTGGACAAAAGAGAATCAGTAGTACCGCCAAAGATAATATCATCGACATAAATCTGAGCGACTAAGAAATCTAAAGCATCTCTGAGCAAGAAAAGAGTTTTATCCACAAAACCCATCACAAAACCCTTCCCCAACAAAAATTGCTTCAACCGGTCATACCAAGCCCTGGGGGCTTGTTTCAACCAGTATAAAGCTTTTTGTAACTTAAAAACATGTCGAGGAAACTTAGGGTTCTCAAAACCGGGGGGCTGCCTAACATAAACTTCCTCCTCTATGAACTCGTTCAGAAAAGCACTCTTAACGTCCATTTGAAAAAGCTTAAAACCCTTCGAAGCGGCAAAAGCTAAGAGAATGCGAATGGACTCAAGACGGGCAACAGGGGCGAAAGTTTCTTAAAAATCAATACCTTCTTTCTGGCAAAAACCCTGGGCAACTAATCGAGCCTTGTTGCGCACCACAACCCCATCTTCACCTTGCTTGTTCTTGAATACCCACTTGGTGCCTATGGGGTTGCATCCTGGTGGCGGCTCAACTAATGTCCAAACCCGATTGCGGACAAAATTCTAAAGCTCTTATTGCATAGCATTAATCCAATTTGAGTCAGAAAGAGCATGAGAAACATCTCTGGGCTCAAAAGATGCAACAAAAGCAGATTCAACAAACACAGCAAGAGAGGCACTAGATGAACGCAAGGTTCTCTCAGTCAAATCACCAATGATGAGCTCTGAGGGATGATCACGCTGAACTGCTCGGGTTCCCTGGTGATCTGAAGTCACCTCACCAGAGTCAGCAGCTGGTACCTCTGGACTCGACTAAGGGGGCTCGATCGAAGTGGAAGAAGTGATCAGAGGTCCGCCCTCATCCTCAGTCAAAGTCTCAGAAGGTGTGGGCTCTGCAGGGGTTGCAGAAGGCCCACCCTCATCAGCAGCTCGAGTATCCTCATCTTCCTCGAAGATGGACTCTCCAAGCTCATCATCACCAGAAAGCTCAAAAGAACTAGTAAAAGAAGGCAAGGACTCATCAAAAGAAACCTCACAAGTCTCTACAAGCTGTAGGGAGTTGAGGTTCCAAACACGGAAGCCTCTAGAATGCAAAGCGTATCCAAGAAAAACACCATCCTAGCAACGAGACTCAAACTTGTCCAAATGCCCTCCCTTCTTGAGCACAAAGCACTTGTAGCCAAACGCTCGCAAGTGGCTCACCTTGGGCTGCTTGCCAAACCGCAACTCATACGAAGTCCTACCTAAGTAAGCTCAAAGAAAAATGCGATTGGCCAGATAGCAAGCCGTGTTCATGGCTTCAGCCCCAAAACACCTAGGTGTCCTGTGCTCATCGAGCATCGTCCTGGCCATCTCGACTAGCGTGTGGTTCTTTCGTTCCACAATGGCGTTCTGTGGGGGAGTGTAAGGAGAAGAAAACTGATGGTCAAGACCCTGATCACTACAAAAGCTAACGAACTGAGAGTTCTTGAACTCAAAACCATTGTCAGAGCGAACTGCTCGCATCCGACCATTGTTCTCATTTTTTAGCTTCAAAATCAGGTCATGAACAAAATTAAAAGTTTCATCCTTAGACTCCAAAAAGAAAACCCACAAGAATCGAGAGAAGTCGTCAACGATCACAAGTGCATACCACTTCCCACCGACTGAGCGTACCCGAGCTAGACCAATAGTGTCCAAGTGTAAAAGCTTGCCCGGATACGATGTCCTCACTTGAGTCACAGGTGAGTGAGAAGCGGCAACCATTTTCCCATGACGACAGGGATGACAAACTAGATCTTTCTCTATTTTAAGCTTGGGCAATCCTCGGATGAGGTCCATAGCGCTTAACCTGACTAGCATATCAAAACTCAAATGACCTAACCTCCTATGCCACTTCCAGAGCTGAGAAAAAGATAGACTCTCAATTCTGCCATTGGCCACGGCAAGCTCACTCTCTAACTCATCTATCCTCTTCTTAGCCCCCCTAAGAAGTTTTTCCCGATATTTGAACTCCTGACGATTGCTCTCAAGTAAATCAACGATTTCGCGTTCATAGGATGATACCTTCTCGTTGTCGTCATCGTCGGAGTCATCGGAGGAGCTCTTTTCTTCCTTATCCCCAAGATCCATTGAACAGAAGCTCTTGCGGGATCTTTGGCGTTGGTGTGAGCGGCTATTCGGCTTGTCCCCAAAAGCCATGAAGCAGAGGCCCGCCGGATCATCCTTGTCCTTCCCCTTCCTGATGGCGATCTCCTCATCGCTTGAGCTCAATGAAGAGGAAGAAGACGTGGACCGCTTGGAGTAGCTCTTCTCCATCTCGGCGAAGAAGGCCTTGTCACGCTTCTTGTTCTCTTGCCGGTAATCCTTCAGGGCCTTCTTGAAGAATCTGGTTTTCGGCTTGCCCTTGTTGAAGGAGGAGCTGTCGTGCTTGCTGGAGTCATGGAAGCCACCACCGATGCCCTTCTTGTGTCCATTTCACTTGGGGCAGTCGGCGATGAAGTGTCCTGGATCACCACACTCAAAGCACCCGGATTTTGTGCCGTGTCTCTTGAACATTCTCTTGTCATAGACACGACGCACTCGGTTGTTAAAAAGACACAAATCATCATCTCCCAACAACTCAAGCTGGTCCTCAGTGATAGACATCAAAGAGAACCCAGCACAGCTCATAGAAGAGGGATCAACAAAAGGTGTTGCAAGGGCCAGAGATTTTGATCCAGAATCAGTGAGATTTGATCTCAGCTGGAGATCAACCTAAGTAGCCTTCAGCTTGCTAAACAACTCAGAAATGGTCAAGGTATCATAAGAAGCACTCTCAATGATAGAAGATACCTTGATCTCCCAGATCTTTGGGTCCAAGGTATGGAGAACCTTGAGCGCCTGCTCATGATCTAAGACTAACTAGGCACCCTCAGCCTTGTTGTCCCGAAGCTTGTTTATGATCGACTGAAAATGACCAAACAACGCTTCAACAGATTCACCCGGCTTCTGTGTGAAATTTTCATATTCACGCCGGTACGTCTGATAGAGCCAAGCCTTGACCTAGGCTGTTCCCTCATGGTGTGCCTTGAGGGTAGCCCAGATCTCTCTCGCAGTGGAGAGATGGCTCACACGCTCAAACTCAGTGGGACCTAAACCAGAAAAAAGAATGTTCACAGCCTTACTATTGCTCAGATGATGGGCAATGATACCAGCAGTACCATGCTTAGCGACTGGAAAAATGACAAACGTGGTGTGAACGCAAATGTCCCATATGTCTGAGCCCTGGCTCATGAGATAGGCTCGCATGCGAGTCTTCCAATAGTTATAGCCATAGGCTTCTGTTGGGGGAATATATCTCCCCTGAACAGGGGCCAAATGACGTCAGCCTCCGACGGCCTTTGGCCCGGAGCCTAACACTGTCGAAGCATGTATCCTCCCCAAGAACTGTTCCCAAGTCTCGAGGTCCATCCCGGAGCGTGCAGGGGCGAAGTCCCCGGGCCCCGTCGAAGCCCTCCGGAGCGAGGTCCTCCGGAGCCCTCCGGAGCAAAGCCCTCAAGATTCCCTGAAGGCCGCAAGAAGCTAAGTCTCGGGTTGGCCTCGAGGCCAGCCTCTGAGCCCGGTTCGAGGATTAACCTTTGGACCCTATCCGAAGGCAGCCCTCGAACCCCCCTTTTCAGAGCTCCACGGAGCCAGCCTTCGGACCCCGTCTGGCCTGTTCGAAGCCAAGGCTCCGAGACCCTAGCTCGGAGCCCCTGTTCGGAGGGTCCAGCTTGGAGCCCAGTTTGGAGGATCCAGCTTGGAGCCCCATTCGGATGGTCCAGTTCGGAGCCAGCCTTCGGACCCTATCCGGTCTATTCGAAGCCAAGGCTTCGAGACCCCAGTTTGGAGCCCAGTTCGAGGCCAAGGCTCCGAGACCCCAGTTCGGAGCCTTGCTCGGAGCATGCTTCAAAGCCCCCCTTCGGGGTGCACTTCGAAGCCTTCTTCACAGCCTCCGCCAGAAGGGCTCCGGCCCCTACCCCGAAGCTCAAGAAATATCTAAGTATATAGGCCATACCGGGGGCCCCTCCGCCCTTGGTATGTCGTTTAGCTGGTCAAAGCCTGGCATAGCCTGACACCTCTGTAAAGTTGTAAAGCACTTTTGTACAGTAGCCAGCTCTCTTTCCCTGTCTACCCCTATGAGCCTAAGGGCTTGTAGAGAGCATTTTAGTCTTTTCCTTAAGGCCTGCGTGCTTATAAAAGCAGGGCCAAGCCCTTGTAAGAGGATACCTTCTCTAGGGGGCCAAGAGACCCTGGAATTATTGCCCCACACAAGGGCATGCCATGCCAAATCCACCTCAACTAGACGTAGAACTGTTATCTCCTAGGAGAAGCTCGAACCAGTATAAACCATTTTCTCCCTCTGTTAGAACCCTTCGAGGTTCATTCTCCACATCATAGACTACCACATAAAAACCTGCTGGAACTAACGCAATTGTTCCAACAGCTTCCAAGGACAGGACCTTGCTAGGAGACGTCATGGTCACTACTGGGGTTTAGAACCGGTTAAGGTATGGAAAAACCCAAACCTCGCTCTGATACCACTTGTAGGACCAAAAGTAGCGACTAGAGGGGGGGTGAATGGGCGCCTAAAAAATTCTTTCGAATCAATGGCCTGTTCCCAAACACCCAACGCACCTCAAAAGACTAAGAAGCAAAGCATGAAAAGATTGCCTAAGTCTAAAGGTATCTAGCCTAGAAGCCACTGATGATAAACTGAGAAACTCCAATACAGTGCTAATAGATAGATAAACAAAATACACAAGACATGGCAAGACACACTTCTCAGTACAACAATCTGAATGCACAAAGAGAGGGAAGAGAAGTTACTGTTCCAAATCTGTCTCCTGTTCGAAACTTGGCGAAGCCTGCTTGCCGTGTCGAAGCCTACTCCGGAAAGACAAAGCCTGCTTCAAAGTGTCGAAGGCTGCTTCGAAGTCTCTTGTCGAAGTCAAGTGAAGGTTGTCATTTACGTGCCAAAGGTGTGTTTGGTCTAGCCTAGTTCAAGTGGCAAGGAGGGAAGTATGCTTCGAAACTAGGTATGAGAGAATCGAAGCTTGCTTCGAACCAGTGTACTTCAAAGCCTAGACTTCGAACAGAAAGGTTCGAACAAGCTCACAGAGAAGCAACCTCCGAAAGATAGCCGAAGCCAAAACACACGGCAGCAAAGTGAGGTCAATGTCTACACTCAACCTTCGAAGCTTAAGTTGGTCGGAGTATGACACCCAAAGTTGAGATATTTGCTCCGAAGGTTAAGTTCGAAAGACAAACTCCGAACTAACACACAATGAACTTCGAAAATGACAGTAAGAAGGAACTCACGTCGAGCGAAGTGTACCAAAGAGACTAGCTTCGAAGCTAACTTCAAAGTCAGTCAAAGTATTGACTTTGAACAGCTCAAGACAAAGAATACCTTCGCAAAGACTGTCGAAGTATGTTAAGCTGACAGACAGCACAAAAACGTACTTTGAAGCTAGCAACACAGAGTGAAGTCGAAGTTCAAGCGAAGCCCTTGATAATGACAGATCGAAGCCTGCCTCACGGAGCTGAGGGACTTCGAACAGAGAGAAGGGGCTTCACCAGAAACAACCAGAAAAGGTATTTAGCCCTGTCTGCTTCGATCAAAAAGCTACGCAGAAAAAGCAAGCTAGAGTACTAGTGTACTGTTGCTACAGTGAGTAGGTACTACTTCCATGAAGAACAGGAGCAACAGAAGCACAAACACTCTAGTAAAAACTCTATGCACGTGAGATGATGCCATAAAAACTACTGCAGATTTGCTACACACGATTAGAGAATAGAAGCTTCACTGCATCAATAAGAACCGAATAAATGCAAGGCAAAATGCCATGAATTGAAGCCTGGCAGCGCACAACAGGAGAGAGAAACGTGGGAGAAAAAAATGACCCAATGGATTTAAAAAGTGAATTCTGGAAGGGTAGTCCAACCCTAGGGATTGGGGCCCTATTTATAGGCTGCCTAATGACCTAGAATATTCAATCAGCCCCTTAGGGTTTTTACAGACGCTTAAATAAAAGAAAAGACTCAACTGCCCTCAGGATTTTTTACAGACTCGATTGACTGACTATGGGCCTAGAGATACAAATGACTTATCCGGAAGCTAAGCTTTTATAGCGACTACAGCTTCTCTTCTAGACAGTCGGATACAAGATCGACGGTTGTCAGTTTTGCGCCGAAACTAACAAAGCCTCCACCGGCTTTGCACCAGGTACCCGGATTGGGCCGGCCCGACTTCGCAGCTCTCTCAGCCCGGCAATCGCTCACCGCCCGTGTACCTGAGTCAATCCTGGTCAACAGCCTAGTGGGTCTTCTGCTGCTCCTGGCCCATGTACCCGGATTGGGCCAGCCCGACTTCACAGCCTCCTCTGCCCGACAGTCGCTTGCTGCCCGTATACCTGAGTCACACGCGGTCCATGAAACAGCAGATCTTCTCTCTTCATCTGTCCTCTTTGACTACTGTTGACAATGACTCATCACTTCTAGAGCCATGAGGCCCACGCTATTCAGCTTGACTCCTCACTGGGGGCTTGTTTCAGACCATATAAAGCTTTCTACAGCTTAAAAACATGTCGAGGAAACATAGCGTTTTTAAAACCGGGGAACTGCCTTACATATACCTCCTACTCTATGTACCAGTTTAGAAAAATACTCTTAACATCTATTTAAAAAAGTTAAAACCTTTAGAAGTAGCAAATATCAAAAGTATGTGAATGAACTAAAGATGGGCATCATGGGCGAAAGTCTCCTCAAAATTAATATCCTCTTTCCAGCAAAAACCTAGGAAACTAATCGAGGATTGTTGCGCACCGCAACCCCATCTTCACCTTGCTTGTTCTTAAACACCAACTTGGTGCCTATGGGATTGAAACTTGGTGGAAGCTCAACTAGTGTTCAAACTCGATTGCGAACAAAATTTCCAAGCTCTTCTTGGATGGCATTTATCCAATTCGCATTAGATAAAGTGTGAGCAACATATCTAGGCTCAAACGTGACAACAAAAGCACACTAAGAAAACACAGCAAGAGAACAAGTCTAAGAATGCAAGGATCTCGAAGTGAGATCACCAATGATGAGCTCTGAGGGGTGATCACGTTGGACTGCCCGAGAGCTTTGACGATCAGATATCACCTCACTAGAGTCAGCAGCTGGCACATCTAGAATTGACAAAGGGGGGCTCGATCGAAGTGGAAGTAGTGATCAGAGGTCCGCCCTCATCCTCAGTTGATGTCTCAGAAGATGTGGGGTCTACAGGTTGTGTAGAAGGCCAACCCTCATCATCAATAGCAGAAAACTGGTGCTCAAGACCCTGATCACTACAAAAACTGACGAACTGAGAATTTTTTAACTCAGAACCATTGTCAGAGCGAATTGCTCGCATTCGACCATTGTTCTCATTCTTTAGCTTTAGAATCAGGTCATGAACAAAATAAAAACCCTCATCCTTAGAGTCCAAAAAGAAAACCCATGAGAATCGGGAAAAATCATAAACAACCACAAGCACGTACCACTTCCCATCGACTGAATGTACCCAAGCTAGACCAATAGTATCCAGATGTAACTGCTCTCCCGTGTATGAAGTCATCACCTGAGTCACAAGTGTGTGAGAAGCGGCAACCATCTTCCTCTGAAAATAAGGATGCAAACTAGATCCTTCTCCATCTTAAGCTTGGACAATCGTCAGATGAGGTCCATAGAACTCAATCTGACTAGCAGATCAAATCTCAAATGACCTAACCTCCTATGCTACCTCTAGAGCTAAGAGGAGGATCCAACAATCAAACAATGAGAAGGGCTAAAAGAACTAGAGACATCAATCCGAAAAACCTTAACGAATGGCAAGATATGGCAAACCAAAGATCCTCTAGATCAACAACAAAAGACACGCCCTTCTTAAAACGAACCTCTAAGCCCTCCTCGAGAAGTTGCGAAATAGAAACCAGATTAAAGCCCAAATTTCCAACAAAAGCAATATTCATCAAAGAGAAATGCTTAGAAATCTGAATTGAGCCAAAACCGCGTACCTTCCCTTGACATTGTTCCTGAAGGTGATGTATTCCTTGGATATCAGGGAAGTGAGGCTAGATAACCATTTGCGATGTTCCGTCTTGTGGTGAGAGCACACCGAATCCATGATCCATACGTCCTCCAAGCCTCAATCCTATAAAATCAATGGTCATAAGAGGGAGCAAATGGTCTGACACCAGATTTAGCAAAAGAGCTAAACCAGTGTCGAGCCATCTGCTCAAAACTAGGAAAGCAGAAAGAAGCGTAATCATATAGACCAAGACGCAGCTCAAAGCGTGGTCCTCGGTTCTTCTTGGCCGGATTGGTGAATCTTGATCCTCGAAATAATCTTCCTCGCAATCGCCCCCGCAATGGACTTCTTCGTGCAGGTTGAAGGTCCCAGGTTGTACGACTGATCGAAATACTTTAAAAATGCCAGGAGAAGGTCATGGGGACCGGCCAGATGCGGGTTGCCCAAAGGCGTCGCTGCTACTGTGGCCGCCATAGCTTGCTGCCTAGCCAAGGTTGAAGCAGGGACGGGAGCCTTGTGACTGGTCTTCACCATGAGAGAAGATGGAGTTTGAAACTTGAGCTCAGGAAGCAGAAAGAGGAACAATGCGGGAGCAGTGGGTAAAGTATCTCAACCGCACCATTGTCCCTCTATTTATAGTCTATGCTCATAGGCATTTTACCATTCATACATGTTGTTCCGTCTTCTGTACCATTACCATTCATCGCCACCCTTCGTGAGAATTCATTTTCCCAAAAATGAAGTAACGTCATAACTCTTTCCGAGAAAAAAGGGTAACAACTATTTTTGTGAGTCTAACGGTCTTTTCAGCTTCGCAAAGACTATTTTTGGAGCTGCTCCGATGATACCATCACATGGAAGTCGATTCGAAAATTGTAAATTTCTGAATACTTCCAAGAATGGTAAATTTTGCTAAGTCCCTAAGCATGAATATATTTCTTACGTATACTACTTCCCTAACCTTACAGATTACTCGGAGAAGCGTATTCGAGGGGCTACTGTTGGGGGAAAATGCTTCATCCCTAAGATCTTCAAGGTTATAAGACAAAGACAATTTACTAGACAAAAGTCCAAGATTTAACTCTGGTCTGGCATATGATCAAGCTCGGAAAATCCGTCCAGACTCCTGTTCGAAGTATATCTTCGAAGGTTCAATCTTCGGAGCGCATAGATGCCATCGAGGATATAAGACTTATCTTCTTTCTAATTAGATTAGTCTTTTACCATTTTAACCCTATTAGGGGTACCGAAATAGTTTCCACTATGTCGGTTATAATTGAGGGGTAAAAAGGTCTTTTCCTTAAAGTTTTTACCTATAAATACCCCCATTCTCACCCTGTAATAAGGCATCAAATATTCATATATTCAATACACAACTTCTAACTACTTCGAGCTATTATCCTATTTGGAGGCTTGAAATAGTCCGCTTCACAAACTCTTCGTTTGTTAGTTCTTAATCTTTGAGAATCTGTTAGCGTAATCTTTTACACCAACAGGAGGGTCTAGGGACCCCGAAGCTTCCTCCGAGTGATCTTGTACACTGTTTACCTACCGAGGATCAAGAGGTGGGCTGTGACCATATTCCGCTCTCTAAGCTGCGGCCTGGTCTCCTGAAATTGTAAGAACTCCACCTTGTGTGGGCATTTTGAGACACAAATAATTATGGCCAAGGGCGTCGACAACGTCAAAGATGACTTCCTCAACTCTGGCCAGGGGTCCCTCGCCGAAAGCAACCTCAAGGCCTATTTGGTTGAGGGCATCGAGAGGAGGGCCTGCAAAGCCTTGGAGTGGGCGAGCTGCTGGAAGCAAATGCCTTCAGGGAATACACATTTGATAGAATGCCTGGATGAAGAGTATATCAGCAGAGTTTCCGCCGTCCACTAATATCCTTCGAATTTACACCCCTGCGATATCAGCTAAAATGACAAGGGGGTCAGCATGGGGGAATTTCACCCCTACAACATCATGGGCAGAAAATGAAATGGGAACATGGGACCACTCAGGCATTTCTGCAGCCGAGTTCGAAGTCCCTATATGTTCTACTTCTTGAACATATTCCCTTCGCTGATGCTTCGACATATTACCGAGGGTCCCTCCTCTGGAGATCGGTAAGACCACTCGTTTGCCATGATCTTGAGGGTCTTCTTTCTTCAGTGGTGTCATATTGTTAGCCACCGGAAGTTGCATTGGAGCTTCGGGATTTCCTGCATGCCCGACAACTTGTACGGGCTCTGGTCGTGTTGCTAGAGGAGCTCGATCTGTAGTGCCTCGCCCTGAACTTCTTCCTAGATACTCGCCCCGGAGAGCCAGTATAGAATTACAATATTTTGTGGCATGGCTTCTGTTTTCACCATGCACACACCAAAAAAGAGACTGGCCCCGACCAGCCGGTTTTTCTAGTGGCTTTGAGGCACTAGCTTTATTACCTCGAGCCTGTTGATAGTTGGAAGGCGTATTCGAAGCGGAGGGGGAAATATTCAGCACTTCAGAGCGGTAGTGTCTCTTTCCCCTTCTCTGATCATTAGGGCGATTACCGAAGGGGACTTGTGGAGGATTCGGAGCCCCTGGCTCCAGATGGACTTTTTGGGGGAGGGTTGGTGTGGGTACCATAGTCCTCCGGAGGCATCCTTCTTCTGCCTTGGCATACTGCTCAAAGTATGCCATCAATTGCGCTACTGAAGACACCGGCTTTTGGTGAAGTTTGCTGAGGAGGTCGAGATTCAAAACAACTTCACGCGCCGCATCCACCACATATGATGTGGAAAACCCTTTTATCTGGGACTTGGTGTGGGCGAAGCTCGTGATGTATTCTCGAAGAGTTTCTCCCACCTACTGCTTCACCTGAAAAAGGCTTCTAGTAGACATTGGGGCTACAAAATTTCCCTGGAAATTGCTCACGACCAGAACCAACGAAGGGCTACACCTTGTAACGCGAGGGGAAACACTTTGCCATCGTATTTCGGACCCCTTCGCTTGCTTCTATTGCAGGGGTGTAAGAGTGAGAAAATTCTCTGGGATCAGACCCTCCGGAGTACTTGTGCATCTTCGAGGCTCGGAACCTAGGATCGAAGCGCACCTTCTACAAGTCCGGATGGAGCGGGGATTGATCATCAAAGTAGGCGTTCTCGGCATCGTCTTGGACTTGAGGGGCTTCGAGATAATCATCGAGGTCGTCATCTTGATGCACCTCCGAAGCAGGAGGGATGGCTTGAGACTGAAACCTGTCCACAGCCTCCTTCCTCCATCTTTCCACCTTTGCCTAAAGCCGCGCTACCAGAGCGGCCACATCTTCAGGAAGGTCTTCATTTCCTCTGGAGGGATCCTCCAGGTCTTGAGAACTGGCATAATCAGTTTGGAGCATAGACGGAGCTGCCCGAGGAACTCCGGTTGCTCGAGGCCTATGTAGGATCGATGTACCGACTAGAGCGGGGGTGAATAGCGGTTTTAAAAAACTAATTCAATTTTGATAAACACTAGACAAGGACCTTAAACAAATGTAACAAACAACTAGATTAAAATAGTCCAATCTAGAATGGCTAAGATAAATTACTCTAAGAAGATAAATTTGCACAATTTAATTTGCTCATAATAAAGGGACAAGAGACAACCGAATTTTATCCGAGGTTCGGAAATTTGCCAATTTCCTACGTTCTGGTTGAAGCGAGTTTCACTTGACCGCTGAGGAGCCAATGCTAATAGCGTGGACCTCGTGGCTCCAGATATGATGAGTCATTGTCAACGATAGTCAAAGAGGATAGATGAAGAGAGGGGATCTGCTATTTCATGGGACGCGTGTGACTCAGGTACACGGGCAGCGAGCGATTGTCGGGCAGAGGGGCCGCGAAGTCGGGCTGGCCCAATCCGGGTAAATGGGCCAGAAGCAGCAGAAGACCCACTGGGCTGTTGACCAGGATTGACTCAGGTACACGGGCGGTGAGTGATTGCTGGGCTGAGAGAGCTGCGGAATCAGGCCGGCCCAATCTAGGTACCTGGTGCAAAGTCGGTAGAGGCTTTGTCAGTTTCGGCGCAAAATTGACGACCGCTGATCTTGTATCGGACTGTCCAGAAGAGAAGTCGTAGTCGCTATGAAAGCTTAGCTTCCGGATAAGTCATCTGTATCTCTAGGCCCATAGTCAGTCAGTCGAGTCTGTAAAAAATCCTAAGGGCAATTTAGTCTTTCTATTTTTTCAGCGTCTGTAAAAAACCCTAAGGGGCTGGTGGAATATTCCTGAGTGTTGGGCAGCCTATAAATAGGGCCCCAATCCCTAGGGTTAGGTTACCCTTTTGCTGAAATCACTTCTTATTCTATTGGGTCATTTTGTGTTTCCTTCTCCCTCTCCCTGTGTGCGCCGCCAAGAAACCCCCTGTTCTTCCTGAGATTCATTTGGCTCTTTACTGTTTGGAAGCTTTTATTCCTATCAATTCTCATGCGCAGCACTTCATTTAAGGTTCTATTGGTTCGATTTGCACACAGCTAATTTATTCCTGAGCAGAAGCTTCTCAATGGCTTCTGTTTGTTCTTCACAAGAGTACTAGTTTTTGTGGCTGGTAGCAAGTAGTACTACTTTCCTGTATCTACAGTGTGCTAGTTTTCTAGCCTTGCTTTTCCTGTGTTGCTTTTTGATCGAGTTGACAGGGCCAAAGTCCCTTTTCTTGTGTGAAGTCCAACTCTGTGAAGCAGACTTCGAATCTGCAGGCTTCGAATCTGCAGACTTTGAATCAGCAGACTTCGAATCAGCAGACTTCGAATTTGCAGGCTTCGAATCAGCAGGCTTCGAATCAGTAGACTTCGAATCAGCAGACTTAAAATCAGCAGGCTTCGAATCTGCAGACTTCAAATCAGCAGACTTCGCATCTGTAGGCTTCGAATCTGCAGGCTTCGAATCTACAGTCATTGAATCTGCAGGCTTCGAATCAGCAGACTTCGAATCTGCATGCTTTGAATCCGTAGGCTTCGAATCCGCAAGCTTCGAATCCGCAGACTTTGAAGCGGGCTTCGACACTACAGGCTTCGACACTGCAGGCTTCGCCAAGTTTCGAACAGGAGACAAATTTTGAACAGTAACCTCTCATCCCATTCCATGTGTACTCAGATTATTTTATTGAGAAGTTTGATCTGCCATGTCTTGAATATTTTGTTAATCTTCCTATCAGCACTGTACTGGTGTTTCTCTATTTTCGACACCGGTCTTTTCTAGGCTAGATACTTTTAGACTTAGACAATCTGTTCTCACTTTGCTGCTTAGTCTTTTGAGGTGCGTTGGGTATTGGGAGCAGGCCATTGATTCGAAAGAATTTTTTAGGCGCCCATTCACCCCCCCTCTAGTCGCTACTTTCGGTCCTACAAGTGGTATCAGAGCGAGGTTAGGGTTTTTCCATACCTTAACCGGTTCTAAACCCTAGTAGTGATCATGACGTCTCCTGGCAAAGTCCCGTCCTTAGAAGCCTATGGCTATAACTATTGGAAGACTCGCATGCGAGCCTATCTCATGAGCCAAGGTTCGGACATATGGGACATTTGTGTTCACACCACGTTTGTCATATTGCCAGTCGCTGAGCATGGTACTACTGGTATTATTGCTCAGCATCTAAGCAACAGTAAGGCTGTGAACATTCTCTTTTCTAGTTTAGGTCCCACTGAGTTTGAGCGTGTGATCCATCTCTCCACTGTGAGAGAGATTTGGGCTACCCTCAAGGCACACCATGAGGGAACAGCCCAGGTCAAGGCTCGGCTCTATCAGACCTACCGGCGTGAATATGAGAATTTCACACAGAAGCCGGGTGAATATGTTGAGGCATTGTTTGGTCGTTTTCAGTCGATCATAAATAAACTTCGGGACAACAAGGCTGAAGGTGCTCAATTAGTCTCAGATCACGAGCAGGTGCTCAAGGTTCTCCATACCTTGGACCCAAAGATCTGGGAGATCAAGGTATCCTCTATCATTGAGAGCACTTCTTATGATACCTTAACCATTTCTGAGCTGTTTAGCAAGCTGAAGGCTACTGAGGTTGATCTCCAGCTGAGATCAAATCTCACTTGTTCTGGATCGAAATCTCTGGCCCTTCCTACACCTTCTGTTGATCCCTCTTCTGTGAGTTGTGCTGGGTTCTCTTTGATGTCTATCACTGAGGACCAGCTTGAGTCTTTGGGAGATGATGATTTGTGTCTTTTTAACAACCGGGTGCGTCGTGTCTATGACAAAAGGATGTTCAAAAGACATGGCACGAAATCTGGGTGCTTTGAGTGTAGTGATCCAGGACACTTCATCACCGACTGCCCCAAGTGCAATGGCCACAAGAAGGGCACCGGTGGTAGCTTCCATGACTCCGGCAAGCATGAGAGCTCCTCCTTCAACAAGGGAAAGCCAAAGACCAGATTCTTCAAGAAGGCTCTGAAGGACTACCGGCGAGAGAACAGGAAGCGCGACAAGGCTTTTTTCGCCGAGATGGAGAAGAACTACTCCAAGCGGTCCACGTATTTTTCCGCTTCATCGAGCTCAAGCGATGAAGAGATCGTCATCAGGAAGGGGAAGGACAAGGACGATCCGGTGGGCCTTTGCTTCATGTCTTTCGGGGACAGACCAAAGCGCTGCTCACATCAGCGCCAAAGGTCCCGCAAGAGCTTCTATTCAATGGCTCTTGGGGATAAGGAACAGAAGAGCTCCTCCGATGACTCCGACGATGACAACAATGAAAAGGTATCATCTTATGAACACGAAATCATTGATTTACTTGAAAGCAATCGTCAGGAGTTAAAGTATCGGGAAAAACTGCTTAGGGGAGCTAAGAAGAGGATAGATGAGTTAGAGAGTGAGCTTGCCGTGGCCAACAGCAGAATTGACAATCTATCTTCTTCCCCCTGCTTGGGTGATAGCAGTGAGTGCCCGAAGTGTGAGGTGCTTCTGTGTGACCTGTCGACTTTGAAGTCCAAGTACACAGAAAGGGTTGATGAGAGGGATGCTTTGGCCACTGAGCTTGAAAGCACTCAGCTGGAGCTGAAAGATGCTCAAGCCACTGTCGTCGCACCCTGTGTTGATTGCCCATCTCATCTAGCTATCTTAGCTTAGCTGAAAGCCAAGGGCGATGAGCATTTGGGGGATTTGGAGAGAGTGAGAGTTGAGCTAGCACAAACTAGGCTAGAGCTTGATACATTGTCAGTTCCACCCACTGTCTGTGAGAACTGTTTGTCTCTTAGAATGGAATTGATCAAGTTGAAAGTCGAAAAGTCTGTCCAAGTAGAGAGTGAGTGTGAGACCTACTTATCTCAGGTGGAGGTTCTTGCTTCCTTGAGAGAGAAGCTAGCTGATTCTCAGAATGAGAACTTTTAACTCTGTTTTATCCTGAGTTGGATCAGTGCCAGAGAACCACAACTCGGCATGATGATCCAGCAATTCAAGAGGCAGGATGGGTTTGGGGTAGGTTACACCTACACCAAGGCTGACTTTGAGAGTGCCATTAGCCGAGTAGTGGAGTGGAGTAAAATGACTCCTGAGCAGAGATACCACAAGACTCACTCCACTGAGTCTTCCCTGGTTAGTCAGCCCAAGGATGGAGTGATCCATGAACAGCCCAAAGCTCCACCCAAGAAGTCCATCTGGGTTCCAAAGCCCAAACATCTCCACACTTCTCTAGACTCTCTTCCTAGACCCTCTCAACCCAAGAAGACAACACCTAACACCACTAAGCCCAAGAACCACAAGCCTCAACAACATCTCAAGAAGCCCACCTACCATTGTGAGTATTGTCAGAGAGACGGGCATCTTGCAGAGTTTTGCTTCAACGGAAGCGGGTTGAGAGAGCTGAGAGAGCTCAAGGTGGTCAGGAGCAGTTCTACCAGCAGGGTGGTAGACTGTGTGTTCCTCGACGCGGGGAGAGGCTGGAGGCCAGGCCGCGTTGTGTAGGTGGAGGTAGAGGAGACGGCTTTCATGACCATACTCTAGTTGGTGGTGTTCGTTCCGGTAGAGCTACAGGTCGTTTTGGCTACGGTACTAGACCTCGTGGCCGAACTTTGAGCCGCGTTTTGGTCCGAACTTGCATAATGATTTATGCTTTTCGTCTTTTGAGCAGATGGCTCAACACTGGTTTAGATCTTTTGCTAAACCTGGTGCCGGACAATTTGCTCCCACTTACAGCCACTGATTGTGCAGGATCGTGGACTGGAGGATGTTTGGATTATGGACTCAGGATGCTCTCGCCACATGACGGGACATCGCATATGGTTCTCCAGTCTCACTCCCCCGAGCTCAAAAGAGTACATCACTTTCGGGAACAGTGGTCAAGGGAAAGTAAGTGGCATCGGATCAATTTCCATTTCAGACCATTTCTCTTTGAATAATGTTGCCTTGGTTAAAAACTTGAACTTCAATTTGATTTCTATTTCGCAACTTCTTGAGGATGGTTTGGAAGTGCATTTTAAGAAGGGCAATTCTTCTGTGTTTTTTTCGAGTGCTTGATGAGTTCACCTGTCAACAAGGGGGAGAAATTTTGAGATAAGAGTTTAAGGGGGAGCGTG
The DNA here is from genome assembly GCA_019279435.1 of Zizania palustris. Taxonomy (NCBI): domain Eukaryota; kingdom Viridiplantae; phylum Streptophyta; class Magnoliopsida; order Poales; family Poaceae; genus Zizania; species Zizania palustris. The sequence continues at coordinate 37,731,813 of JAAALK010000085.1, read as the reverse complement.
GCCTTACTCTTTTGATATCCTTGTTGATGTTTCTAAGATCGCACTCTTTTCATACTTTTGGTTAACCATAATGACCACTTCTTGCTTTTGTTTGGCTTTTGGTCATTAGGGTTAAATTTTTGCTTCATTTTCTTCTTTGTTTTCTTGTGCTTTGTTTTCGTGTTTCCACACGTGTTCGTAGGTACTGAAGAGCTGAAGAAGTGAAGTGTTGACAATGCACTCATCAAGGGGGAGATTGAGGAGCCATGCTGATTAGCGTGGACCTCGTGGCTCTAGATGTTGTTGGCGTAAAGGATTACGCTAACAGGTTTCTGTAGAAGAGAAAACTAACAAACGAAGTGTTTGTGAAGCAAACTGTTCTAAGCCTCCGAAAGGATAATAACTTAGAATAGTTCGAAAGTGTATATTGAATAACTTGTATTCAGTCCCTATTACAGGGTGAAATGGGGGGTATTTATAGGCCCATATGTTAAGGAAAAGACCTATTTACCCCTCTATTACACCCGACATAGTGGAAACTATTCGGTACCCTTGATAGGGCTAAAATGGTAAAAGACTAATCTAATAATATAAAAGACAAATCTTCCATCTTAGCTGGCAATAAAGATCTCGAAAAGCCTTAGTTCGAAGATGTACTCCGAACCAATGCCTATCTTCGTACTTTGAGCTTGACTCAGGGTATCTTCGAAGATGGACATCTGGAAACCTTCGAATCCACTATCTGGTTTCATGCTGTTGCGGCAATAACCCCGAAGATGAGATATTTTCCCCCAACAGTAGCCCCTCGAATACGCTTCTCCGTTTAACCTGTAATGTTAGGAGAGCAGTATACGGAAGGAAAAAATAACCAGGCATAGGGGTTATTAGATTTCAATTCATCTCTGAAAAGTACAAAGATATAAACTCCGAATTAGTCTTAAGATAATTACTTTCGAACTATCTTAGAACCGACTCAGGAAGTTCGAAAGTCTTCTAGACTTAGAGGAAATAGCCGTTAGCTTTCTGCTCCTAACGGAAACCGTAGAATGCGTTAATTTCGGAGAAAAGTAACGGCAGGAATGCGAAACGGCATGGACTAACGGTAAAAATGTAAAGTCTAGGCTATAAATAGAGGGCCTAGAACTTACCCGGTTACATTTTCACTGCTCTCTCGCAAACAGAAAACCTTTTGAGCCTTTTGAGTTCTTTGAGCTTTAGCCTCCATTTTCCCCAAAGTAACCCAGCGACTGCAATGGTGAAGACTAAGGGTTCTGGAGCCCCGTCGACCTTGGTTCGGCAGCAAGCGGCTGCAGCAGCAGTGGCTGCGGCGTTGGCGACGGCACCTCCGGCATCGGCAACGACATCCATGGCGGCAGGAGGGAGAAATCCCCAAAATGTCGATGATCAAAGTCTCTGCCCACCATCAACGAAGTACCTGGACCAGTCTTTCCAACTGGGATCTTCTACCTGCAAGAGGGAATCACTGGCTATCGCAGTAGTAGAAGGAAAGATTAGCACCGGAGTTATGATTCGTAAGCCTGGAAAAGAACTCATCCCGTCGCCAAGGCCCGGAGAAGTGGTTGTCTTTGAAGCCTTCTTCGAAGCCGGTTTGGGCCTCCCAGCAGTTGACTTCCTGGCAGAGGTACTCGATTTATTTCATGTCACCCTCCCTCAATTATCTCCGAACGTAGTAGCTCGACTGGCTATCTTCGAATGGGAACTGAGAGCCGAAGGCTGTGAGAGGAGGGCAGAAATCTTCGCTTTGCTACATAGGGCTTCGTGTCAGCCGAAAACATCCGTAGGTCCCGGAGGTGAAAAAGAAGTGGTAGCCTTCGGAAGCATCAATTTTAGGCTTCGGGACGAATATGCTCTTCAATTTCCTGCTAAGGCTATCAATGCAAGATGGTACACAGACTGGGTCATGAGATGGTTCTATGCCGAAGTTGGGGCGAGCAATCCTCTAGCCGGACCTCTGAAAGAAATCCAATTCCAGAAAGAAGCCCTAGTGCAACCAGGTCAAGGTCAGCTCGAAGCTCACCTCAACTTGCTTCAGAGGATCAGCCGAAGGTTGAGCATGCGAGACTTAGCCGAAGAGTTCCTTGGATTACAAATTTCTCCACTGATGGCCAACTGGCCTATCATCTTCGAAGAGGATTCGGAAGGCGGTCTCCGAAAAATCACCTTGACTTCGAGTCCTGCAGGTAACTTCGAAGACAACATGTATTATGCATATTTATTCGAAGAAAAAACTAACTTGATTCATTTTTTAGCTTCTTCAGCCCCTATTACTTCGGAACAAATTGTAAGGGCTTCGGAGAAGATTTTGGGCGCTCCAACTCCGACCGAAGAAGAATGGAGAATCAAGTTGGTCGGGAGTTGGGAGAGATTTAACAGAGTATGGAGAATGCTGGGAATCACCCCACCCCCTCTGATGGATTGGGTGCCTTCGGAGAAAGGACCCAAAAAGAGGAAAGCCGAAGCTGGGACTTCGAGCTCCGCAAAGACTCCGGTGAAGAAGGTGGCTCGGAAGCCCAGAAAACCTGCACCTCCGAGCCCAAGAGCCTCAACCTCCGGTTCTAAAGAGGATGAAGGTAAACTATTAGTGAGGTTGATTGATGAAGATGCAGCTCAAACAGATATTCATATCAAAGATGCTGCAGGTATGCTGGAGTCTCAGGCTAACCTAGAAGAAGTGAGAACTCTGAATGCTCAAGAGGATTTGCCTCAAGGGGAAGAGCAAATCGAAGCCCCTACGACTGAAAGTGAAGTCTAAGTTGTTGTGACTTCGGTCTTGGATGGAGGAAGGACTTCTCAAGAAGATACTCCGGCAGTTGAAGTTTTGACTCTGGATTCAGATGAAGAACTCACCTTCGATCCTCCGAGCAGTCCGATGCTCGCTCGCCACCAAAATGTCGAAGGTAAACTTCGTATAATTTTCTTGTTCTTTTTTGCAACATTATACAGTGTATAATACCTTTGCTTTTGCAGAACCCTCTTTTGTGGAAGAAGTACGTCGCGAAGATCCAATTCAAGGGCCTTCGACAACTTCAGAGCCAAACCTGGAAGTCGCTCAAAAGGGGCCTGGAAGGGGTAAAAGGAATATAGAACCCCTCCCTGCTCTAGGATCAACTCCGTCTGAATCAACAGACGAGAGTCAATCTACTGAAGGGGGGCCATCTACTGAAGCTCCGAGGACCTCAGCAGAACACTCCGGAGCTTCGCCAAGCAGGGATGACCAAGAAGCTTCAGCAATGCTCCCTCTTTTAACTCCTTTTTTGGAGCAAAGAACCGGGCTTCGGACTCTGCTCAAACCTTTGGGTCGAGCCAGTCGTGAAGTCGAGGAGACGGAGCTGGTAGCTATTTTAAGCGAGGCGAAGAGTTCGGAGCTAAATGTTGCCATGGAAAGAGCAGCCTACCAGGTACGGAAAACCTTCGAAACAATAACAAATTATACATGAATAATTTCTTACTTCGGTTTTTCCTTTTCTTAGCAAGCGGTCTTGGCCCGTGCTGCAACTTTATCAGGCGAATGTGAAATTGCTCAGCTTCGGGAAGAAAACGAAGCTCTTCAGCACAACTTATCTTTCTCTGAAGCTAGAGTAGTTCAAATGAATAATATGATTTCAGCAGAACACAGGGCCAGACAAGGTTTGGAGGCTGCAAATAAGGAGCTCGAAGCAGAAAGGATCGTGCTTCGAGCGGAAATCGAAAGGGTGCGGTTGGAGCATGCTAATGCTAGGTCCGAGCTTGTCAAGCTCCAAGAGGAAGCTAGCCAACTCCTAAATCAGAAGAATACTTTAACTACGGAGAATGCTAGGCTTTCCGGAGTTCTAGGAGAAACGACTTCGGCCAAGGATGCATTAAACGAAGAAAAACTTAAGTCCGAGAAGGTAGCTACGGAAGTCATAGAACAAATGCTAGGCGTTCTGGAGTACTTCGGTACTACTGGAACACTTCCTTCAGATGACAACGTCACTCTGCTGCGCCGGTTAAAAAGGATCCAAGGAGCAGCGAAGCAAATGACGACGGCGGGCATTCGTTATGGAGAACTCTCCGGACAAGTGTCTGCCATCGGACTACTTCGTTACTACGAAGATCTGGGCCAATCAATAACTCCGAGCGCAGAGGGCCCTATTACCTTCGACGACGAGCGACTTCTGACTCCTTCCGAAGGCGTGACCGCTGCCTGGCAGGCCTTCCAAGCTTCATGGAGAGCCGAAGGTCGCACTGCAATCAAGGCTTGGATCGACGAAGGTCAACGCCAAAAGCAAGTTCGGACCCAAGCTTCAAGCAGTCAGCCTCCTCTGAACACGCAGGTTTAGAAATAATTTAGGATTTTTGACTATGTAAAGCTTCGTGCTTATGAACCTTTATCAATGAAAATTTGTTTATCATATTTTTAGGCTTTGTCTCATACGGAAGATATCGAAGTGTTAGATATTAACGACGAACTTCGCTCATTATGGAACACCTTCGAACTTCTAAAGACTTACAAGCGTTCTTGATTTTTAATTCCTCGAGATAGCTCCGGTGTAATTGCGCCTGAAGTAATCAAATATATACTGTCTTATATTAAAGAGGAAGAAAAAGAGGTTAGCTTGAACACTTCATCTTCTGAAGACGTTACCTGGTCTGAAAACGAAGATGAAGCTCAAAATAAAAGATCTGAAGATCTTAGAAGCTGGGAAAGGAGCCCCGAACTACTTCGAACTTGGGCCGAACTTCAACAAGAACAGAAGGATTTTAGAGCTTCGAAGGGAGGCAAGAGAGTTAAACGCAAAGTTGTTAGAACTCCCAGCGCTGGAACTAGTCGTTCCAACCCTAGCTCTAGAGACCGAAGAGGTCTTCGATTCCTTCTTGGTATAGATACCAATTTTTCATGATGTAATCTGTAAACACATTCGTTTGAATAATGAATACCGATTTAAAATTGTCTCCATATTTACTAGCCCCTCTTTGGGATAAGCAACTTCGAACTGTATTCAAAGATGGTTATGCGCAAAGAAAAAACTTCGGAGTACAATTTTTTGGGGGTTCGGAGCCCCTCTGCAATTTAAAGATCTTTTAAAATCTCATAAAATGTCTTCGACTATTTGTAGTCGGAAGAATGGCAACTTAGTACCTTTGTTTTTTGAAAGAAATCATTTGAGATAACTTTCAAGATACCTTAGTATCTTAGATAATTTGCCACTTTGAACTATGTTAACAGATATTCGAAGCTCATAGTTCAAATTCTGTTTTGCTTTAGCCACCTTCGGCTCATTTTTGCGATCTCTGTCGAACCAATGGTTCGGAGTTTGCAATGGTCTCTTTGGACTCTTTTTACGGATGTCTACCAGCCAATGGCTTGGACTCCGTATATTTTGGCCACCTTCAGCTCTTTTTGCTGAAGTCTACCAGCCAATGGCTTGGACTTCGCAGGTTTTGGCCACCTTCGGCTCTTTTTGCTGAAGTCTACCAGCCAATGGCTTGGACTTCGCAGGTTTTGGCCACCTTCGGCTCATTTTACGAAAGTCTACCAGCCAATGGCTTGGACTCCGCATGATGTGGTTTTGGGCTCTTTTACGGATGCCTACAAGCCGGTGGCTTGGACTCCGGATTATGTCAGCCCCCACGTCGGAAGCTTCGAACCAATGGTTCGAAGTCCGAAAATACAATCCAGCTTCATGACACTTCCCTCTCGGTCGACCCCGCGGTTCCAGTGCGTCCACTTGGAAGCTGGAAGTCTATGAGGGGAAGGCATTATCAGGATCATATGCTTTATTAATTTGGAAGATGATTACAAGTGAGTTACAAGGAGCCCTTATGCGAAGTATCGCTTTAGGTGCTCCGCATGCCAAGTATGTGCTAACTCTTCACCTTCTAAATTAGCTAATTTGAAAGAGCCAGGGCATCCTGAACGAACAATTTGGTATGGACCTTCCCATTTATTTCCTAACTTCCCTGGCGCTATAATGCTTCGTAGAACAAGATGACCCGGTCTTAGTTCATTGAGCTTAACCTTCAGGTTAAACCAAGCCTTCATTTGCTGATGATACTTTGATAAATTTGCCACGGCTCGAAGTCTTGTTTCTTCTGATAAATCTAGCGAAGCTTGTCTTTCTTCTTCAATTTCTGGTTCGGTGCTGCGAAACGATCCTCCTTTGAGCTCCGTTGGAGTCATAGCTTCATCTCCGAATAGTAGTCTGAATGGAGTAAAACCTGTGGACCTTGTTTGCGTAGTCCGAATGGACCACAAAATCTTCGGAAGCTCTTCGGTCCACAGTCCCTTTGCTAATCCTACTATCCTTCGATTTAGCCCTGACAAAATATTTCCATTGGCTCTTTCTACAGCTCCATTAGACTGAGGATGTCTTACTGCAGGAAAACATAACTAAATGCCTAGATCTTCGCAAAACTTCCTGAAAGGTTCTGCGTCGAACTGTGTTCCATTATCAACTGTGAGTTGTCTAGGCACTCCGAACCGGCAGATGATGTTCTTCCAAAAGAATTTCTGTACATTGTTCGAAGTGATAGCTGTTAAGGGCTCTGCTTCCACCCACTTAGAAAAATACTCAATAGCTACCACTGCGAACTTTAGATTTCCCTTGGCTACTGGAAAGGGGCCAATTAAATCCATACCCCATCTGGCCATAGGTCATACCGGAGCAATGACTTGAAGAGCTGTTGGTGGGCGATGACTCCGTCGACCCATCCACTGGCATCCTTGACAAGTGCGGACTAAGCTCTCCGCATCAGCTGTTATTGTAGGCCAGTAAAGCCCCTGGCGAAGTGTTTTTCCTGCCAAGGCTCGCGGGGCTAAATGGCTACCACAAAGGCCTTCATGAATTTCTCGAAGAATTTCTTGACCTTCGGCTTGAGATATACATCGGAGTAGAGGGAAACATACTCCAGCCTTGTATAAAATACCTTTGATTATTTGATAATTTCTAGCTCTAAGCTTTAATCTTGACAGCTGTGGCTCTTTGGGCAAATTTGTTCCTCCTTGTAAAAGTTCCATGATTGAATTTTTCCAATCTGTACTAGGAATGCAAAGAATCTCTGCAGAAGGAATTTGTGGTACCGAAGGTGTACTGAGCTCCTCATAGAAGGCTTCTTCTGCCACATCCACAGCTCCGGCTGCAGCTTTTGCTAAGATGTCCGCTTGCATATTTTCTGCTCTTGGTATACTCCGAATGGAAATACCCTTGAAGTGTGCTTCGAATTTACGGATTTCTTCTAGGTACTTTGCAAGCTGTGGATGCCTAACCTGGAAACTTTTATCTACGTGCCCTGCTACTATTTGAGAATCTGTCTTTATAATAATTCTTGTAGCCCCTAGAGCACGTGCTTTTCGGAGTCCCAATAAAATTCCTTCATACTCCGCTATATTATTGGTAGACTTAAAGTTGAGTCTTGCGGAGTACATTGCTCTTTGCCCTGAAGGCGAAATTAATACTGCTCCGATGCCTGCTCCGGATGCTTGGAAAGCCCCATCGGAATAAACAGTCCAAACTCCGTCACTTGACTTCTCCGGAACCAAATTTGCAGGCGGAGTCCATTCTGCTACAAAATCTGCTAATACTTGCGATTTGATTGCTGTCCTTGCGAGGAAAGATATGCCGAAGGGTGCTAGCTCAACTGCCCACTTCCCAATCCTTCCAGTGGAATCTTTACTTCGGAGCATATCTCCCAAAGGATACGAAGTTGGTACAATCACATTGTGAGCCAAAAAATAATGTCTTAATTTCCTCGAAGCCATTATCAGAGCATAAACGAACTTCTCAAGTTCGGAGTATCTTGTCTTCGCTCCTGATAATGCTTCGGATACAAAATAAACAGGATTTTGTACTAACTTCCCACTGCAATCCAATTCTCTAACAAGTACTGCGCTGACAGCTGAGCCTGTTGCCGCAAGGTACAGAAGTAGGGTTTCATCCGCAGTAGGCACCGTGAGTGTAGTAAGATTGCTCAGATAATCTTTAATATCTTCGAAGCTTTTCTGGCACTCCGGTGTCCATGCAAAATCTTCAGACCCTTTCAATGCTTTAAATATAGGCAAGCTTATCTCCGCAGACCTTGATAAAAACCTGCTAAGTGCTGCCAGACGCCCAGTCAGCTTTTGCACTTGCTTTAAATTTTCCGGAGGAGCCATCTTTTGTAGCGCAGTTATTTGAGTAGGGCTAGCTTCAATTCCCCTGCTTGAAACTAAATACCCTAACAACTTTCCAGCCTTAGCTCCGAAGATACATTTTTCGGGGTTAAGACGGATCCCACATGCCCGAAGGCTATTGAATGTTTCTGCTAAGTCTAGGCTATGTTGGTGCTTTAAAGCACTCTTTATTACAATATCATCCATATAGGCCTCCACATTGCGACCTAATTGATGACCTAGAGCCTTAGCAATTAACCTCGAAAAAGTAGCCCCGACATTTCTTAAGCCGAAGGGCATTCTTACATAACAGAAGACTCCCGAAGGAGTTACGAAGCTTGTCTTGATCTCATCTTCGCGCTTCAACCATATTTGATGATAACCAGAATACGCGTCAAGGAAGCTTAATAACTCCGAACCTGCGGTGGAGTCGACCAATTGATCAATTCGGGGCATGGGGTAGGGGTCACGAGGGCATGCTTTATTCAAGGATGTGAAATCAATGCACATGCGCCACTTTCCGGAAGACTTCTTTCTGACGAAGACTGGGTTGGCTAACCATTCTGTGTGAGCCACTTCTCTGATAATCCCAGCCTTCAACAATTTCTCAACTTCGTCTTTCGCTAGAGCAGCTCTTTCTGCAGACATTTTCCGGAGTCCTTGCCGAACAGGGCGGGCCTTCGGGTTTACAAGTAAACTATGTTCAATGATATCCCGATCAACTCCGGTGATATCTTCGTCAGACCAAGCGAAGACATCTAAATTTTCTTCCACCACCTTTTCCAAGGAGGTTGCAACTTCTGGGGGTAAATCTTTACAAAATTGAAATGTATATTCTTTACCATCTTTCACAATGATCTTCGTTGCAATCTCTCCTTCGGGACTTGGTCTCGGGAAGGATTTCTTTGAAGCTTCGGAAAGACATGGAAAATTTTCTTGATCACCTTGCACGTTGTTTACTTGTCTTGAATCAAGAGGGGGACCATGGCCGTACTCCGCTCTCTGAGCAATGGCTTGATCTCCAAAGACAGTAAGGACTCCTGCTTGTGTGGGCATCATCATGCACAAATAATTGTGATGCGCCACAGCTCTGAACTGGTTTAGCATGCCTCTTCCGAAGATGACGTTGTAAGCATACGGGGCATCTACAACATCGAAGATTACTTCCTCAGTTCGGGCCAACAAACCTTCTCCGAAGGTGACTTCGAGGCCGATTTGCCCAAGTGCATCAAGCGGAGGTCCTGTGAAGCCTTGCAAAGGACGAGCCGCTGGAAGGAGATGTTTTCTGGAGATGCACAATTGATCGAAGGCTTGAACAAAAATGATGTCAGCCGAACTGCCTCCGTCGATCAATACTCTTCGAACTTCAGTGCCCGCAATATCAGCAGTAATGACAAGTGGGTCCGCATGCGGGAATTTAATGCCAGCTGCATCTTCTGCAGAAAAGGATATAGGTACATGAGACCACTTCGGCATAGCAGCTGCAGATGACGAAGTCCCAATGTGGTCCACTTCTCGGACATAGTCTCTTCCCTGTCTTTTTGACATGCTTCCGAGGGTACCTCCTCCGGAGATGGGGAGGACTACTCTTTTCCCTCGGTCTTGCCCTTCCTCTTGCTTCGGAGGTGGCATAACATTGGCCACCAGAAGGTGTCTTGTGGCTTCGAAGTTTTCTATCCGCGCCACAGCCTGAACTGGCTCCGGGCGCGCTGCAGCTGGAACTCGGTCGGTAGTACCTCGACCTGAAGTTCTCTCTAGATACTCTCCTCTCAGAGTAAGTATAGCCTTGCAGGTATCAGTTGCATTGCTTCTATTTTCACCGTGAACACAGCAGAAAAGGGTCTAGCTTTTACCAGCCGTTTTCCCTGGCGGCCTCCAGCCGCTGGCCTTGTTCCCCGAAGGTTGTGGAGCTTTCTGTATAAACTTTTGGGGGGGCAATGTTTAAAATTTCAGAACGAGGGTGCTTTTGCCCTCTTCTCCGATCATGCTGAACCTCGAAAACTGGTTCTTGTGACTGCGTCGAAGTTTTTACTTCTACTTTTACTTCTTGCAACATGGATGGAGTAGTTGCAGTTCTTCGGAGCCAACCCTCTTCTGATCTCGCGTACTCCTCGAAGTACGACATTAGCTGAGAAACCGTGGATATATTTTTTCGATGAAGCTTATCCAAGAGACCTTGATGAGTGACACCTTCCCGAGCAGCATCAACTACCGAAGATGTAGACAACCCTCGGATCTGCGACTTCGTATGAGCGAAGCGCTTGAAATACTGCCTCAATGTCTCTCCAGGAAGCTGCTTTACCTGGAAAAGGCTTCCCGTTGACATCGGAGGTACGAAGGTGCCTTGAAAATTGCTTACGAACTTTCTCTTCAGCTGCCCCCATGAATTAATTGATCCTGGCTTCAAAGACCAGAACCACCTTAATGCCACTCCTTGAAGAGCTAAGGGGAAACACTTTGCCATGGTGTTTCGAACTCCTCCGCTAGCTTCAATTGTTAGGGCATAAGAATGAACGAACTCTTCGAGATCTTCATCTCCGGCATACTTACAGAGCTTCGAAGTTTTAAACTTCGGATCAAAGCGGACTTTTTGCAGCTCAGGATGCAGCGGAGATTCAGTATCGAAAGAGGCGTTCTCCGGGGCTTCGGGATAAATGGGTTCGTCGTCTTCGGGCACTTCTGGAATAGTTGGGATGGCTGGAGAGCGAAGCCTGTTCGCAGCCTCTTGCCGCCATCTTGCTACTTCAGCTTGAAGGTTGGCCATTTGAGTGGCCATATCTCCAAGATTGTCTTTATCTCCTCCGGAAGGATCTTCCGGGTCTTGAGAACAGGTAGGATCAGTTCGAAGTGGAATGGAAGGTGGAAGAGGGATTCTAGGTGGTCGAAGTATGGAAGGATTTGGCGGAGAAGCTCCGTATGTTCGAGGGATGGAAACTCCTTCCGGAGTTTGAGGTGGAGGGAAAGTCGAAGGCCCTCCGACTTCGACCGTGTCGGACGGGGTCTCTCCGGAGATCCGAGAGGACCTTCGAACAGGGTTACGAGGTGCGCTCCGCTTAGGAGGCATGATGTAAGAAGTTGGTAGAGAACGAAGTTTTTCGGACTAGGTTCCCCACGGACGGCGCCGACTGTTGGCGTAAAGGATTACGCTAACAGGTTTCTGTAGAAGAGAAAACTAACAAACGAAGTGTTTGTGAAGCAAACTGTTCTAAGCCTCCGAAAGGATAATAACTTAGAATAGTTCGAAAGTGTATATTGAATAACTTGTATTCGGTCCCTATTACAGGGTGAAATGGGGGGTATTTATAGGCCATATGTTAAGGAAAAGACCTATTTACCCCTCTATTACAACCGACATAGTGGAAACTATTCGGTACCCTTGATAGGGCTAAAATGGTAAAAGACTAATCTAATAATATAAAAGACAAATCTTCCATCTTAGCTGGCAATAAAGATCTCGAAAAGCCTTAGTTCGAAGATGTACTCCGAACCAATGCCTATCTTCGTACTTCGAGCTTGACTCAGGGTATCTTCGAAGATGGACATCTGGAAACCTTCGAATCCACTATCTGGTTTCATGCTGTTGCGGCAATAACCCCGAAGATGAGATATTTTCCCCCAACAGATGTGATGAGTCATTGTCAACGATAGTCAAAGAGGACAGATGAAGAGAGGAGATCTGTTGTTTCATGGGCCGCGTGTGACTCAGGTACACGGGCAGCGAGCGACTGTCGGGCACAGGGGCCGCGAAGTAGGGCTGGCCCAATCCGGGTACATGGGCCAGAAACAGCAGAATACCCACTGGGCTGTTGACCAGGATTGACTCAGGTACACTGGCGGTGAGTGATTGCCAGGCTGAGAGAGCTGCGTAATCAGGCCGGCCCAATCCGTGTACCTGGTGCAAAGTCGGTAGAGGCTTTTTCAGTTTCGGCGCAAAACTGACAACCGCTGATCTTGTATCAGATTGTCCAGAAGAGAAGTCGTAGTCGCTACGAAAGCTTAGCTTCCAAATAAGTCATCTGTATCTCTAGGCCCACAGTCAGTCAGTCGAGTGTGTAAAAAATCCTAAGGGTAGTTTAGTCTTTCTTTATTTTTCAGCGTTTGTAAAATACCCTAAGGGGCTGGTGGAATATTCCTGAGTGTTGGGCAGCCTATAAATAGGGCCCCAATCCCTAGGGTTAGGTTACCCTTTTGCTGAAATCACTTATTATTCTATTGGGTCGTTTTGTGTTTCCTGCTCTCTCTCTCTCCCTGTGTGCGCCGCCAGGCAACCTCCTGTTCTTCCTGAGATTCATTTGGCTCTTTATTGTTTGGAAGCTATTATTCCTACCGATTCTCATGCGCAGCACTTCATTTAAGGTTCTGTTGGTTCGGTTTGCACACAGCTAATTTATTCCTGAGCAGAAGCTTCTCTGTGGCTTCTGTTTGTTCTTCACAAGAGTACTAGTTCTTGTGGCTGGTAGCAAGTAGTACTACTTTCCTTTAGCTACAATGTGCTAGTACTCTAGCCTTGCTTTTCTTGTGTTGCTTTTTGATCGAGTTGACAGGGCCAAAATCCCTTTTCTTGTGTGAAGTCCAACAGTCTAGCAAAGGAGCTGTAGCAAGGGTTTATATAGCCACACACCCAAAAAGTAGCCATTACATGAGTTAGGTGGCACTCTGCGCACTGTCGGTCTGACCGCCCATCTTGGGCCGGTCTGACCGACCCTTGCTGTAACGGCTAGAAAACTAGCCGTTTAACTGACGTGACAGGACAACCCGGTCTGACCGGCCATGCTGGCCCGGTTGGACCGTCCCTACCCGGTCTGACCGGCCATCAGCTCGGTCAAACCGATAAGGTCTCCGTCGGCTCTGTAAAACAACAATTTTCAGCCCTGTGCAACCCGGTCTGACCGGCCCCCTGGTCAGTCAGACCGCCCATCACAGGCCGGTCTAACCAGACTCATATAGTCGGTCAGACCACCAGGGCCAGACACACGCCAAAAGCTGCATTTTGTAGATTCAAGAACTTGCCAAATTTGTAACTTTTGCAACAATCACACATGATCAAAAGATACTATGTGCAATGCAAGTTGGCACTTGAAAACCAACTCATAACCAAGATGCAACCCCTCTTTATAGTATGGCAAAAACAAAATTTAAACCTAGCCTAATTGATCGCTCCAAACACCTCGATCAATTTCTAGTTTCCTTCAAACCTTTTGCCGTTGCTCTTTAATACGTCCAGATCTTCGGGTTTTCCATCTTGTGCTCCATTTGCGCGGAACCTAATCATTTCTTCACACATAAGAAAAATATTAGTCCACAAATGCGTGTTTGTCATTAATTACCAAAACTCACATGGGGTCTAGATCTTCAATCTCCCCCTTTTTGGTAATTGATGACAAACATTACAGAGATAAAGAAATATGTTAATAGAAGTATCTACAATTAAGCACAAAGCTCCCCTGAAAGAGTGATGGGGTGCAAGTATGTGGAGCAAGATATGAGTTATAAGTATACATAACGCCAAACACAATTCAAAAGTTCAATAAAGCAAAGCACATAAGAGTTTTTCATAATACGAGCAAATAATTCAAATTAAGTTCAACATGACATAGGAAGCAAATAGGGTTCTTAAAAACAACCAACCATAGATACATATATAGAGCAGACTAGATCCTAGGAACTAATCCTGACTACTCCTGACTATTTCTTCTTATTTCTTTCTAATCTTCTTCTCCCCCTTTTGGCATCAAGAACCAAAAAGAGACTAATCCTGGGATTGAGGAGGCTGAGTATCATCAAGGTGACGTCGACGGCGCTGGTACTGAAGAGGATAGCCTGCTGAGGAAGATGAATCTAGCCGATCAACTCGAGAAGAAAGAGTGTCAATCCTGGAGTTGAGACGCTCTTGACCGCCTTGAAGGTTCTGTAGATGGGTGGTGATTGCTTACTGACGTAAAGCCATTTGATCCATCCTTGCATTTAACTGAAGGAAACCCGCAGTCACTTGTTGAAGCACTGGATCAAAGAATTGAGCGGCATCCATACCAAAATAATGAGGAGGACCAAAGGCACCTGATCCAGAATCCTGTGGTGGAGGTGGAGGAGAAAAAGAGCTGCTGGGTATGTCCTATTGCCCTGCACTCGCATCAGCTGGATCGGCAGCTGAAGCCAAAGGAATAGCCGAGAAACGAGGCATATACTGAGAATGACTTGTATCAAGACGCTCATTCACGTTTCCCACCTTGCTCAAGATTAGTCTCATGATAAAAGGAGCATAGTAAACTCCAAGAGTGAGGCTTCCCTTTGAGAGTGCCATCTCATATAGCATCAAGTGGATGACATCAAATCTCTTTCCAGTCATCACTGCGTCCAGAAGAGTCCAAGCAACACCACGAATGGCATCGTTGTTGCCCAGTCGGGGTAAGATGGAGGGCCGCAGGATGCGATGTGCCACACTATGCAGGGTCTTCATTCCAATGACCCCTCTAATCTTGTGAGCAGCAGGCGGGATATAGAATTGTGCCATCTCAGCTTCTGACAAAGGGTTATGAGTAAACTCATCATGCAATCTGAGTCCAGAAGAAAACCTTATGTCCCAAGCACTATGAATTTCTTGCTTTGAGGCAATGCAGAAAATGTCTCCCGTCATCCAGGTGAGAGAATCACAAGTGGCAGGTATAAACACCGTGGCATAAAACTGACGGACGACATCCCAGTTGAAATCTTGCTTCAAACTAACTATCTTGTGAATTCCAACAGTTCCAAAAATATTCCTGAGAGCTGCAGCCTATCCACTCAAATCCCTCCAAGAAATCCACTTATGAGGAGCCAAAGAACGGTTTTCATACGCAATGTTGTATACCTCTTTTTGAAACTTGGTGTGAAACCGCTTATCGGAGGTATCTCTAGGTCTGAGAAATTGGTTGTGATGGCGCAGACGAGCAAAGTTCTATTGATTCCGGACATCCACTTTGAACTCAAGTGATGCAAATGGATCTTCGCTAGCAGCCGAAGGCTGAGGAGTCATTTCTTCCTCATTCTCAGAGTTGTCATCTTCATTGGCAAAGTCCTCATCACTGTCAGCTTGAAAATGTCAAGATGATTGGCCACGGTCCTCAACATACTTTGAGCGACGCTCATTTCGTTGAGAACGACCGGCGCGAGGCATGACTGAAGTAAATCAATGAGATTGTGAATAAGCGAATTAAGATAGAGTGATGGATATGATGGAGATAGGCTATGAAGTTGCTAGAGGGCAGAAGCATTAAGAAGCAAAAATGAACACAAATGAATGCCGGATTGGGGAGCCGGTCTGACCAAGGCAATTTGGCTGGTCTGACCACCATTACATGTTCGGTCTGACCGCCCATTGCCAACCGGTCCGACCGGCCTAGCAACACGGGCACAAATCCCCTTTTGCACAAAATTTTTCCAAAATTCAAATTTTCCATAACAAAATTCATAGAGGCATGGGAAATGGTACCACAAGGCTAAAAATTGAATTACAAGATGGATTTAGCTTCGGTAAGATTACATGCAATCCCATGAACATGAACCCTAACCCTAACCTCCAAGAGGATGAAATCAAGGAATTCTTCGGAGGAGAGATTCTTACCGGCAAGGAAAAATGAATCCAAGATCGGACCGGAGAAGAACCACCGGTTGGACCGGCAAGATTTGCGGCGAAACGGAGTTTTGAGGATTGGGGACAAGAGAAGAGGAGTAGCGTTCGGTTTGATAGGAGAAGAATAATAGAGGGGAGAGAAAACTGAATAGAAGGGGGAGTTATATCCCTGCCCGAGCCCTAGTCTGACCGGCCATGAAGGCCCGGTCAGACCGACTAAGGTTGGGCGGTCGGACCGACCAAGCCCACCCGGTCAGACCGACTGCACAACACCAGCCAATATTTTTAATTCAAGGCAAAAGTGGCATAACTTGAAAACATAGCAAAATAATTTTGAAAAATTTCAAACTTTGCAGAAACAAAGTATAACTTCCAAAGTTTATAAAGCATCAAATTTTCAAATTTTTTAAGTTCAAAAATAAGGAATTACTCAAATGTACTCTTTGGTTCAAAACGGTCATTTGACAAATTTTACCAAACTTCGACTTAAATATTTTTTTGTAGGATGGTTAAAGTCAAAACATTTGAATACGAAAATTGTTCATATGATCCATCTCTACAAGTTTTGTTTTGGAGTAAAGTTCAAAAGATGTCTTGAAACAAAACTAAGAGAAAGATCCAATTTGACTTAAAAATAGAAACTTCAAGTTACCTTTTGAATCAAAAAGAAGTTCAAAGCTATAAAAGAGTTTTATTTGGACCAAAATGCTTGGAAAACATTTGCAAACATATAGAGTAACCACAACACTCCCCCTTAATGTATAGCCTTAGGAAAACATATAAGATCACATGAAATTCAAATATGGCACTTTAAGCATAAAAGCATACATATATGATACATAATGATAGAAAAATTTAAAACTCACATACATGCATGATTTCAAGCCACATTTGAGAAGTCTATTATATTTAATTCATTCCTAAGTTTACAAAAGCGGGATTCATCAAGTGGTTTGGTAAAGATATCCGCCAATTGATCTTCGGTTCTTATGTGGCTAATAACAATGTCGTCTTTTCCAACATGATCTCTCAGAAAGTGATGGCAAATATCAATATGCTTGGTTCTAGAGTGTTGAACGGGATTGTTGGCAATTTTTATGGCGCTATCATTGTCACAAAGGAGAGGGATATTCGAGAATTCTATTCCATATTCAAGCAAGGTTTGCCTCATCCAAAGCAATTGAGCACAACAACTACCCGTGGAGACATATTCCGCCTCGGCGGTTGAAACGGCAACAAAGTTTTGTTTCTTAGAACCCCAAGAAACAAGAGACCTCCCAAGAAATTGACAACCCCCGGAAGTGCTTTTCCTATCAACCTTGCAACCGGCATAATACGAGTCGGAATAGCCAATTAACTCAAATTTAGCACATTTGGGGTACCACAAACCTATATGGATAGAATGTTTTAAATATCTTAGAATTCTCTTGACTGCCATCAAATGGCAATATTTTGGTGCGGCTTGAAATCTAGCACACATGCAAACACTAAACATGATATCGGGCCTAGATGCGGTAAGGTAGAGCAAACTACCAATCATGGATCTATATAATTTTTGATCTACCGGTTTACCTCCCTCATTTAGGTCGAGATGTCTGTTGGTCGCCATTGGTGTCTTGATGGGCTTAGCTTCCATCAATCCGAACCTTTTGAGAAGATCATGGATATACTTCGTTTGACTCACAAAAGTTCCATTCTTGAGTTGCTTGACTTGAAGTCCAAGGAAGAAACTCAATTCTCCTATCATAGACATCTCAAATTCCCTAGACATCATATCACCAAAAACCTTGCAAAATTCTTTATTAGTAGAACCAAAAATAATATCATCGACATAAATTTGACAAACAAAGAAATCATCATTAATTATTTTTGTAAACAAAGTGGTGTCGACTTTACCAATTTTAAAACCCTTTGAGAGGAGAAAATCTCTCAATCTTTCATACCAAGCTCTAGGAGCTTGTTTTAAACCATAGAGAGCTTTTGAGAGTTTATAAACATGATTAGGATTCTTAGGATTTTCAAAGCCAGATGGTTGTTCAACAAAAACTAGTTCGGCTATTTCGCCATTCAAGAAAGCACTTTTAACATCTATTTGATATAGTTTAATGTCAAAACATGAAGCAAAAGCAAGTAAGATGCGAATAGCCTCTAGTCTAGCAATGGGAGCAAAAGTTTCACCGAAATCCAAACCTTCAACTTGAGTGAATCCTTGTGCTACCAATCTTGCCTTGTTTCTTACAACCAACCCATTTTCATCTTGCTTGTTCCTAAAAACCCACTTTGTTCCAATTACGTTGTGCTCCTTGGGTCTCTCCACCAATGACAAAACCTTGTTTCTTTCAAAATTGTTAAGCTTCTCATGCATAGCATTTACCCAATCCGGGTCATTTAGAGCTTCATCTATATGTTTAGGCTCAATAGAAGAAATAAAAGAGTAATGTTCACAAATAGAAGCAACACGAGATCTAGTTTGAACACCCTTACTAATGTCACCCAAGACTTGATCAATTGGGTGATCTTTTGCGGTGGTATTGTGAACCTTGGATGGAATGGTAGATGATTGATTTTTGACATCATCTTCAACAAGTTGAGTCAAATTTTGCGTAGCGGAAGTAGAAACTTCAACTTGTGTAGAGGATGAAAGTTCATCATATTCTTTAGGCTTGATGTCACCGATGGATATGTTCTTCATTGCCCTTATCAAGTCTTCATCACCTACATCATCCAAATTTTCGTGCCCCTCTTAGGAGCCATTAGTCTCACCAAATTGAAAATCTGAGGTTTCTTCTACAATACCTTTGCTCTTGTTATACACTCGGTATGCCTTGCTATTTGATGCATATCCAAGGAGAAATCCTTCATCACAACGGCTTTCAAATTTGGTTAGTCTAACACCCTTTTTATAAATATAGCATTTGCTACCAAAAACACGAAAGTAAGCAATATTTGGTTTTCGTCCAATTAAAAGTTCATATGGGGTCTTTTTCAAAAGACGATGCAAATAAAGATGATTAGAAGCATGGCAAGAAGTGTTTATAGCTTCCGCCCAAAAGGAGTCGGAGACACTATACTTATCAAGCATATTTCTAGCATCTCAATTAAGGTCCTATTCTTTCTTTCCACAACACCATTTTGTTGTGGTGAATAGGTGACGGAAAACTCATGTTTAATGCCGAGATCATCACAATAATCCTCAATATTTGTATTTTAAACTCGGATCCATTGTCACTCCTTACTTTTAGAATAGAAAAATCGAATTCGTTTTGAGCCCGTTTTGCAAACTTTTTGAAAATCTCGGAGGTTTTAGCTTTTTCATGCAAAAAGAAAACCCAAGTAAATCTTGAGAAATCATCCACAATTACAAGACAAAAGCTATTTCCTCCGATGCTTTTATAAGTTGTTGGACCAAATAAATCTATGTGCAAAAGTTCCAATGGTATAGAAGTAGACATGACGCTTTTGCTAGGATGAGAGCAAGCAATTTGCTTTCCCGCTTGACAAGCACTACAAAGTTTATCTTTTTTCAAATTTTATATCTTTTAAACCAACAACCAAATATATTTTTGCAAGTTTGTTTAGTTGACTCATTCCCACATGAGCAAGCCTTCTATGTCAAAGCCAACCCAATGAGGTTTTTGCAACCAAACAAGTTTTCAAATTAGCTTCATTTGAAGAGAGATCGACCAAATAGAGATTTCCAAACCGAAAACCTTTGAAAATCAAGGAGTTATCATGGATACTAGTTACAAATACTTCTTGAGGATTAAATGTGCATGAAAGGCCTAAATCACATAGTTGAGCAATAGACAATAAGTTGAAATTCGACGACTCAACTAGTGAAACATTGGAAATAGAGAAATCATTTGAAATAGCAATTTTACCTAAACCCATTACCTTCCTGTTGGGGGAAAATATCTCATCTTCGGGCTTATTGCCAAAGTAGCATAAAGACAGTCAACCAGTTCGAAGATTCTCCGAAGATCATCTTCGAAGATGCCCAGAACCCCGTTCGAAGCCCGAAGACAGACATTGGTTCGAAGTATGTCTTCGAACTAAAGCCCTTCAGGATCTTTTCTGCCAGCTAAGATGGAAGACTTATCTTCTTTCTCATTAGATTAGTCTTTTACCATTTTAGCCCTATTAAGGAAATCAAATAGTTTCCTTAATGTCGGTTGTAATAGAGGGGTAAATAGGTCTTTTCCTTAATGTTTAGACCTATAAATACCCCCCATTTCACCCTGTAATAGGGACCGAATACAAGTTATTCAATACACACTTTCGAACTATTCTAAGTTATTATCCTTTCGGAGGCTTAGAACAGTTTGCTTCACAAACACTTCGTTTGTTAGTTTCTTTTCTACAGAAACCTGTTAGCGTAATCTTTACGCCAACAGTTGGCGCCGTCCGTGGGGAACCTAGTCCGAAAAACTTCGTTCTCTACCAACTTCTTACATCATGCCTCCTAAGCGGAGCGCACCTCGCAATCCCACTCGAAGGTCCTCTCGGATCTCCGGAGAGATACCCTTCGACACAGTCGAAGTCGGAGGGTCTTCGACTATCCCTCCACCTCAAACTCCGCAAGGGGCTTCTATCCCTCGAGGATACGAAACCTCTCCGCCAACCCCTTCCATACTCCGACCACCCGGAGTCACTCCCCCACCCTCCATTCCGATTCGAACTGATCATACCAGTTCTCAAGACCCGGAAGGTCCTTCCGGAGGAGATGAAGATAGCCTTGGAGATATGGCCACTCAAATGGCCAACCTTCAAGCTGAGGTAGCAAGATGGCGACAAGAAGCTGCGGACAGGCTTCGCTCTCAAGCCATCCCAACTATCTCCGAAGTGCCCGAAGACGACGATCTTGGTTATCCCGAAGCCCCAGAGAACGCCTCCTACGACAATGAATCTCCGTTGCATCCTGAGCTGCAGAAGGTTCGCTTTGATCCAAAGTTTAAAACTTCGAAGCTCTGCAAGTATGCCGGAGATGAAGATCCCGGAGAGTTCGCGCGTTCTTATGCCCTAGCGATTGAGGCTAGTGGCGGAGACAGAGACACTATGGCGAAGTGCTTCCCGTTAGCTCTTCAAGGAGTGGCGTTGAGATGGTTCTGGTCTTTAAAGCCAGGATCAATCAATTCGTGGTCACAGTTGAAGAGGAAGTTTATAAGTAACTTTCAGGGCACCTTCGTGCCTCCTATGTCGACAGGAAGCCTTTTCCAAGTGAAACAGCTCCCCGGAGAAACATTGAGGCAGTACTTCAAGCGCTTCGCTCATACGAAGTCGCAAATTCGGGGGCTGTCCACATCCTCAGTGGTTGATGCAGCTCGGGAAGGCGTCAGTCATCAAGGCCTTCTGGATAAACTGCATCGGAAGAGCATCTCCACAGTGTCACAGCTGATGTCATATTTCGAGGAGTATGCGAGGTCAGAAGAGGGTTGGCTTCGGAGGACTGCTGCTACTTCGACAGTATTGCAAGAAGTTAAAGCAGAGGTGAAGACTTCGGCACAGCCGCAGGAACCAGTCTTCGAAGTGCAACATGATCGAAGAAGAGAGCAAAAGCACCCTCGCTCTGAAGTCTTGAATATTGCACCCCCACAGAAGTTTATACAAAGAGCTCCACAGTCTGCGGGGAACAAGTCCAGCGGCTGGAGGCCGCCAGGAAAAACGGCTGGCAAGGGCCAGACCCTTTTTTGCTGTATTCATGGAGAGAATCGAAGCCATGCAACTGACACTTGCAAGGCTATCCTTACCCTAAGGGGAGAATACTTGGAAAGAACTTCGGGTCGAGGCAGTACCGACCGAAGTCCAGCAGCAGCACGCCCAGACCCGGTTCAGGCTGTGGCGCAGATAGAAAATTTTGACGCTGCAAGGCACCCTCCGGTGGCCAATGTTATGCCACCTCCGAAGCAAGAGGAAGGGCAAGATAGAGGAAAGAGAGTAGTTCTCCCTATCTCCGGAGGAGGTACCCTCGGAAGCATGTCCAAGAGACAGCGAAGAGAGTACGCTCGGGAAGTAGGTCATATTGGGACTTCGTCATCTGCAGCTGCAATGCCGGAGTGGTCTCATGTTCCAATATCTTTCTCTGCGGAGGATGCAGCTGGTATTAAGTTCCCGCATGCAGATCCATTGGTTATCACTGCTGATATTGCAGGGACTGAAGTCCGGAGAGTGCTAATTGACGGAGGTAGTTCGGCAGATATCATTTTTGTGCAAGCCTTCGATCAGTTATGAATTTCCAGGAAGCATCTCCTCCCAGCGGCTCGTCCTCTGCAAGGCTTCGCAGGACCTCCGCTTGATGCACTTGGCCAGATAGGCCTGGAAGTAACCTTCGGGGAAGGTTTATTAGCCCGAACTGAAGAAGTTATCTTTGATGTGGTAGATGCCCCGTATGCTTATAATGTCATCTTCAGACGGGGCATGTTGAATCAGTTCGGAGCTGTGGCGCATCACAACTACTTGTGCATGAAAATGCCCACACAAGCAGGAGTCCTGACAATCTTCGGAGATCAAGCCATGGCTCGGAGGGCAGAATATGGTCACGGTCCTCCTCTTGATCCGAGGCAAGTAAATAGTGTCCAGGATAATGAAGAAATTTTTTCAGCCTCCTCCGAAGCTTCGAAGAAGTCGTTTCCGAGACCAAGTCCCGAAGGAGAGATTGCAACGAGATCATTGTTAAAGATGGTAAAGAATACACTTTTCAATTTGGTAAAGATTTACCTCCTGAAGTTGCAACCTCCTTGGAAAAAGTCGTGGAAGAAAATTTGGATGTCTTCGCTTGGTCTGACGAAGATATCACCGGAGTCGATCGGGATATTATTGAGCACAGTTTACTTGTAAACCCGAAGGCCCGGCCTGTTCGACAAGGACTCCGGAAGATGTCCGCAGAGAGAGCTGCTCTAGCTAAGGACGAAGTTGAAAAACTGTTGAAGGCTGGGATTATCAGAGAAGTGGCCCACACAGAATGGTTAGCCAACCCAGTCTTCGTCAGGAAGAAGTCTTCCGGGAAGTGGCGCATGTGCATTGATTTCACATCTCTGAATAAAGCGTGCCCACGTGACCCCTACCCCATGCCCCGAATTGATCAGCTAGTTGACTCCACTGTAGGTTCGGAGTTACTAAGCTTCCTTGACGCGTATTCCGGTTATCATCAAATATGGTTGAAGCGCGAAGATGAAATCAAGACGAGCTTTGTAACTCCTTCGGGAGTCTTCTGTTATGTAAGAATGCCCTTCGGCCTAAGAAATGCCGGGGCTACTTTTCAAGATTAGTTGCTAAGGCTCTAGGTCATCAACTAGGTCGCAATGTGGAGGCCTATATGGATGATATTGTAATAAAGAGTGCTTTAAAGCACCAACATAGCCTAGACTTAGCAGAAACATTCAATAGCCTTCGGGCATGTGGGATCCGTCTTAACCCCGAAAAATGTATATTCGGAGCTAAGGCTGGAAAGTTGTTAGGGTACTTAGTTTCAAGCAGGGGAATTGAAGCTAGCCCTACTCAAATAACTGCGCTGCAGAAGATGGCTCCTCCGGAGAATTTAAAGCAAGTGCAAAAGCTGACTGGACGTCTGGACGCACTTAGCAGGTTTTTATCAAGGTCTGCGGAGAGGAGCATGCCAATATTTAAAGCTTTGAAAGGGTCCGAAGATTTTGCATGGACACCGGAGTGTCAGAAAAGCTTCGAAGATATTAAAGATTATCTCAGTAATCTTGCTACACTTACGGTGCCTATTGCGGACGAAACCCTACTCCTGTATCTTGCAGCTACAGGTTCAGCTGTCAGCGCAGTCCTTGTCAGAGAAGTGGATTTCAATGGGAAGTTGGTCCAAAATCCTGTCTATTTTGTATCCGAAGCATTGTCAGGAGCGAAGACAAGATACTCCGAACTTGAGAAGTTCGTTTATGCTCTGATAATGGCTTCGAGAAAGCTAAGACATTATTTTTTGGCTCACAATGTAATTGTACCAACTTCGTATCCTTTAGGAGATATGCTCCGAAGCAAAGATTCCACTGGAAGGATTGGAAAGTGGGCAGTAGAGCTAGCACCCTTCGGCATATCTTTCCTGGCAAGGACAGCTATTAAATCCCAAGTCCTAGCAGACTTCGTAGCAGAATGGACTCCACCTGCGAATTTGACTCCGGAGAAATCAAATGACGGAGTTTGGACTGTTTACTCCGATGGAGCTTTCCAAGCATCCGGAGTAGGCATTGGGGCAGTGTTGATTTCACCGTCAGGGCAAAGAGCAATGTACTCCGCAAGACTCAACTTTAAGTCTACCAATAATATAGCGGAGTATGAAGGAATTTTATTGGGACTCCGGAAAGCACGTGCTCTAGGGGCTACAAGGATAATTATAAAAACAGATTCTCAGATAGTAGCAGGGCACGTAGACAAAAGTTTTCAAGTTAGGCATCCACAGCTTGCAAAATACTTAGAAGAAATCCGCAAAATCGAAGCACACTTCAAGGGTATTTCCATTCGGAGTATACCAAGAGCTGAAAACGTGCAAGCGGACATTTTAGCGAAGGCTGCAGCCGGAGCTGTGGATGTGCCTGAAGAAGCTTTCTATGAGGAGCTCAATATACCTTCGGTGCCACAAATTGCCTCTGCGGAGATTCTTTGCATTCCTAGTGCAGATTGGAAAGATTCGATCATAGAACTCTTGCAAGGAGGAGCAAATTTGCCCGAAGAGCCCCAGTTGTCAAGATTAAAGCTCAGAGCAAGAAACTATCAGTTAATCAACGGTATATTATACAAGGCCGGAGTATGTTCCCCTCTACTCCGATGTATATCTCAAGCCGAAGGCCAAGAAATTCGTCGAGAAATTCACGAAGGCCTTTGTGGAAGCCATTTAGCCCCTAGAGCTCTGGCAGGAAAAACACTTCGCCAGGGGCTTTATTGGCCCACAATAACAGCTGATGCGGAGAACTTGGTCCGCACTTGTCAAGGATGCCAATGGATGGGTCGACGGAGTCATCGCCCACCAACAGCTCTTCAAGTCATTGCTCCGGTATGGCCTATGGCCAGATGGGGTATGGATCTAATTGGTCCCTTTCCGTTAGCAAAGGGAAATCTGAAGTTCGCAGTGGTAGCTATTGAATATTTTTCTAAGTGGGTAGAAGCAGAACCCTTAACAGCTATCACTTCGAACAATGTACAGAAATTCTTCTGGAAGAACATTATTTGCCGTTCGGAGTGCCTAGATATCTCACAGTTGATAATGGAACACAGTTCGACGCAGAACCCTTCAAGAAGTTTTGCGAAGACCTAGGCATTCAACTATGTTTTGCTGCAGTGAGACATCCTCAGTCGAATGGAGCCGTAGAGCGAGCCAATGGAAATATTTTATCAGGGCTAAATCGAAGAATAGTAGGATTATCAAAGGGACTGTGGACCGAAGAGCTTCCGAAGATTCTGTGGTCCATTCGGACTTCGCAAACAAGGTCCACAGGTTTTACTCCGTTTAGATTACTATTCGGAGATGAAGCTATGACTCCAACGGAGCTCAAGGGGGGATCATTTCGCAGCACCGAACCAGACATTGAAGAAGAAAGACAAGCTTCGTTAGATTTGTCAGAAGAAACAAGACTTCGGGCTGTAGCTAATTTATCAAAGTATCATCAGCAGACGAAGACTTGGTATGACCCGAAGGTTAAACTCAGCGAGTTAAGGCCGGGTCATCTTGTTCTACGAAGCATTATAGCACCAGGGAAGTTAGGCAATAAATGGGAAGGTCCATATCTAATTGTCCGCTCAGGGCGCCCTGGTTCATTCAAATTAGCTAATTTAGAAGGTGAAGAGTTAGCACATACTTGGCATGCGGAGCACCTAAAGCGATACTTCGCATAAGGGCTCCTTGTAATTCGCTTGTAATCACCTCTAAATTAATAAAGCATACACCCTGATAGTTGCCTTCCCCTCATAGACTTCCAGCTTCCCGAGCGGACGCGCTGGAACCGCGGGGTCGACCGAGAGGGAAGTGTCATTAAGCTGGGCTGTATTTCCGAACTTCGAACCCATAAAGTCGAAGCCACCGGTGTGGTGGCTGACATAATCCGGAGCCCAGGCCACGACTTGTAGGCATCCGTAAAAGAGCCCAAAACCACATTCTACGGAGTCCAAGCCATCGGCTGGTAGACTTCCGTAAAAAGAGCCGAAGGTGGCCAAAATCTACGGAGTCCAAGCTGCAGCTTGCAGACTTCCGTAAAAAAAGAGCCGAAGGTGGCCAAATTCTGCGAAGTCCAAGCCATTGGCTGGTAGACTTCTGCAAAAAATAGCCGAAGGTGGCTACATTATACGGAGTCCAAGCCATTGGCTGGTAGACATCCGTAAAAAGAGTCCAAAGAGACCATTGCAAACTCCGAACCATTGGTTCGTCAGAGATCGCAAAGACAAGCCGAAGGTGGCTAAAGCAAAACAGC
The DNA here is from genome assembly GCA_019279435.1 of Zizania palustris. Lineage (NCBI taxonomy): Eukaryota > Viridiplantae > Streptophyta > Magnoliopsida > Poales > Poaceae > Zizania > Zizania palustris. The sequence continues at coordinate 37,705,676 of JAAALK010000085.1, read as the reverse complement.
ATTTGAGCCATGAGCTTCGAATGTCTGTTAACATAGTCCAAAGTGACAAATTCTTTAAGACACTAAAGTGTCCTGGAAGTTATCTCAATTGATTTCTTTCGTAAAGCAAACAAGGTACTAAGCTACCATTCTTCTGACTGCAAAAAGTCGAAGACATTTCAAAAGATTTCAAAAGATCTTTAAATGACAGAGGGGCTCCGAACCCCCAAAAAATTGTACTCCGAAGTTTTTTCTTTGCGCATAACCATCTTTGAATACATTTCGAAGTTGCTTATACCCAAAGAGGGCTAGTAAATATGGAGACAATTTTAAATCGGCATTCATTATTGAAATAAATGTGTTTACAGATTACACTATGAAAAATTGGTATCTATACCAAGAAGGAATCGGAGACCTCTTCGGTCCCGAGAGCTAGGGGTGGAACGACTAGTTCCAACATCGGAAGTTCTAAGAACTTTACGTTTAACTCTCTTCCTCCCCCTCGAAGCTCTAAAATCCTTTTGCTCTTGTTGAAGCTCGGCCCAAGTTCGAAGCCGCGGGGCTTCTTTCCCAGCTTCTAAGATCTTCAGATCTTTTATTT